>CM076575.1:1782656190-1782743843 GCA_034641835.2 Pinus albicaulis
GATACTCTGAAATTGACCGATTCCGTAGCTGTCGAGTTCTTGTTTCCATGACCACTTCAGGTTCCAATATTATTTTTCCTTCCTCATCAAGTTCTGGCAATATTGTTTGAACTAGAAGATTTTCACCTATAACCTTCTTTAAGCATGAAACATGGAAAACTGGATGTACTCGCGAAGAAGCAGGAAGCTCCAATTTGTATGCCATAGTACCAATCTTTTGCAACACTTTGTAAGGACCATAGTACTTTGGCGATAATTTATTATCCTTCTTTGCTTGCTTGAGGGACATTTGTTTGTATGGTTGTAGCCGTAAAAATACCCAATCTCCCACATCAAAACTTCTCTCGCTACGATGTTGATCTGCCTGTTGTTTCATTCGATTTTGTGCCAAATTCAGGTTATCCTTTAAGAGTTGGAGAACTTCTTGCTGATGCTCGATGTGATCTTCCACTGCTTGAACCTTCGAATTTTCCCTTAAAGATGATGTGATGGATGGTGGATGATATCCATAAAGTGCCATAAATGGGGTCATTTTGCTGCAGTATGGAAGGAAGTGTTATACCACCATTCAGCGAGAGGTAACCACTTGACCCATTGTGTTTGTTTATCAGATACAAAACAACGAAGATATACTTCCAAAAATTTATTTACTATCTCAGTTTGACCATCAGATTGAGGATGATAAGATGAGCTATGAGCTAATTGAGTACCCAAACAAGAAAATAACTCCGTCCAAAATTTTCCAGTAAAAATGGGATCTCTGTCGCTCACAATAACCCTTGGGCTTCCATGTAGTTTTTGAATTCTATCCATAAATGTAGTAGCAACTGTACTTGCTTTAAATGGATGAGATAATGCACAAAAGTGTGCATACTTGGTAAGTCTATCAACTACCACCATGATGACAATATTTCCTTCGGACTTAGGTAAACCTGTGATAAAATCCATTGAAATCTCCTCCCAACGTTGACTTGGAATGGATAAAGGTTGTAGAAGTCCCGCGGTCTTAATTGTTTCCACTTTATTCTGCTGGCAAACCAAACATTCCGCCACAAACTTTTGAATATCAGATTTAAGGCCATCCCAAAAAAATTCTTTCTTCACCCTGTGATAAGTTTTTAAAAATCTTGAGTGTCCTCCTAAAGGAGAAGTGTGCAATTCCAGAAGAATATTTTGTTTTAGTTGGGAATTCTTGCAAAGATATAAGTGATCTTTGTACCATAAGGAATCATTTTTTCAACTAAATGTATCAGATGTACTAGGATCTTGCTGCAACTTTTGAATGAGTGTCCATACATCTTTGTCCTTCTTCCATTCATCTCTTGCTTCAGTTATCCAATCTGGTTGGATAATAGAAATGGCACAAAGCAATGTTTCCACCTCTTCATTCTTTCTTGAGAGTGCATCTGCAACAACATTAAGCTTTCCTTTTTTGTAGATTATTTCAAAGTCATAACCCAACATCTTTGTGACCCATTTTTGCTGCTCTTCTGAAGACAATATTTGTTCCAAAAAGTGCTTAAGACTATCATGATCATTTTTACCTTGAAGTGTCTTCCCATTAGGTAAGTTCTCCATTTCTTTAGTGCATGCAGTATTGCTAACATTTCCTTCTCATAAATAGGTTTTTGTAAATACTTTCCTTTGATTGGACGACTTTCAAAAGCAATGGGTCTTCCTTCCTGCATTAAAACTGCACCAATTCCATTTCCTGAGGCATCACATTCCACAATAAAGGTTTTTGTGAAGTCCGGCGTAGCTAAGACCGGTGCTAGGCACATTGCCTCTTTAAGATGTTCAAAGGCCTTAGTTGCTTCAGGAGTCCATGAAAATGCATCTTTCTTCAATAATGTTGTTAGAGGTGCTGCTATTCTCCCATAATTCTCAACAAACTTGCGATAATACCCTGTTAACCCGAGAAATCCTCGCAACTTCTTTATGGTTGTGGGGACTTTCCATTCCTTAATGGCTTTAATTTTGTTAGGGTCTACTTTCACACCCTCGTGAGATACAATATGACCCAAATATTCCACCTCTTGTACTCCAAAGAAAAATTTGGATTTTTTGCATATAATTATTTCTCCTGCAATAGTTTGAGCACCCTGTCAACATGTTCAACATGATCCTTCCAAGACCTGCTGTAGATTAGTATATCATCAAAAAATACTAGCACAAATTTTCTAAGGAAGGGTTTGAAAATGGAATTCATCAACCCTTGAAATGTAGAAGGTGTATTGGTAAGGCCAAAAGGCATGACCAAAAATTCATAATGACCCTCATGAGTTCGAAATGTTGTTTTTGGAATATCTTCAGTCTTCATTCTAATTTGATGATATCCTGAACGAAGATCCAACTTGTAAAATAAATTGCTCCATGTAATTCATCCAATAATTCATCAATCACAGGAATGGGAAATTTGTCTTTAATGGTGAGCTTATTGAGCTCCCTATAATCCGGACACATTCGCCATGATCCATCCTTCTTGTGTACCAAAACTATAGGAGCAGAGAAAGAACTTTGACCAGGTTGAATTATACCTGCCTCTAACATTTCTTCAATCATACGTTCAATTTCGCTCTTTTGGAAGTAAGGATATCTATAAGGCCTGATGTTTGGAGGAACACTTCCTGGAATCAAATGAATAGCATGATCATGATCACGAATAGGTGGGAGTCCTTTTGGAGTTTCAAACACCTTGGAATGATTATCCAATACTTGTTGGAGATCTGCAGGAATAGATGATTTTGATGTTGGAACTTCTAGTGAGCATAATTGTGCAATTACGCCTCGTTGTTGTTTCTTTAGAAGCTTTGTCATGACATTAGAGCTTATTATCCTTCCTGGCTTCCCTTCAATACCCCGTAATTTGACTTCCTTTCCTTCTGAAAAAAATTTCAAGAAAAGTTCTTGAAAATTAAAAGCTACCGTCTCCAAAGATTGTAACCATTGTACTCCTAGTACAACATCAGCACCTCCCATAGGAATGGAAAGCATTGGACTAGTCAATACATATTCCCCCATGGTTAGCTTGATATTATGGCATTTTCCAGAGAAATTTATAGTTCCTCCATTTGCAACCATCACTTGACATTCGGGTGCTGGGTATAGGAAACAATTCAATTCCTTGGCTACCTTACAATGAATAAAATTATGGGTACTACCTAAATCAATCAACACGATTACCTTTTTCTTCTTGATATGCCCTTCTATCTTAAGAGTTTGAGGAGTGGTAATTCCTGCCAATGCATTACACGATATGGTCAGACTCATTTCTTCCTCTTCTAGGGTTGGTTCCTGGTGTATATCCTCTTCTTGTTAATTTTCTTCTTCCTCTTCACAATATATGTAAAATAATTTATTCTCAGCACACTTATGACCTTTAGTGTATTTGCTATCACAACTGTAGCAAAGCCCTTTTGCTCTTTTTTCTTCCAATTGTTGTGGTGTCAACCTTGTAGGTTGTGGAAATCTAGTCGTAGCAACACTTCCTTCTTTATAGAATTGAGTGGTAGGCTTCCTTGTCGCCATAATTTTACATTCAACTTTTCTTGCCAACCTGAATGCCTTCTCCAATGAATCAGGCTCCAAAACACGAACTTCATGTTGGATGTTATCCTTTAGAGTACCTAAGAAGAGATCAATCTTGTGTTCCTCTGGAATATTAGTTACCCTTATATTCAATTTTTGGAAGTCCTCAATGTGCTGGCCCACTAAACCCTTTTGTTTGAGATTTATCAATTGGCTAAAGAAGGTGTTGCTCTTTGTATCCTCATAATGTGCTATCATTTCCTCCGTAAAAATTGACCAAGTGACAATTTTTTTACGGGAGCAAAGCCATCGATACTATACAAATGTATTTTGTTCTAAATGTAAAGTTGCAATGCGTACCTTTTGTGTGTTTTGCACATTATGGAGATCAAAATATTGCTCCATCTGTAGTATCCATGTTACAGGATCCTTTCCATCAAACTTCCTCATATCCATTTTTGGAATATGGTGGTTCTTCCCGCCAACATTAGAGGTTATGAAATCACGATTAATATTTATTTTGTTCTCATCATGAGGTTCTTCTACTATATTTCCGCCATTAGGAATCGTTTCTTGTTTTAAGCTTGTCATCAAGCCTTCCATGTATGCTTTTATATCATTCTTCATGTTTTCCATGTTGTCTTTCATGTTTTCATCGATCTTAGCTTCCATGTCATCAATCTTAGCTTCCATGCCCACTTCCATGCCATCCATCTTAGATTCCAAACCATTCATCTTAGCTTCCACGCCTTTCTTCAAACCATCCATCTTACTTTCCATGCCTTTCTTCAAAACTTCCATTTCATTTTTTGTTGTCTTTGCGAGAGTGAAATTTGTTGCACTTGCTCTTGTAATTTTGATATGTCATGTTGCCATTCTTCGTCTTCATGAGTCATAGTAGAGCCTTATAAAGGCTTAATGGGAGTTGAATTATTTTTAGGGGCCATTTTAGAACCCAATACTGATATCTATTCTACAATATTCCCTTGGAATCAATTCAACTTGATTCTTCAAACAAGACTTATGCAATTGGAAAAAAAATACACACCTTTTACTTGCTTTTTAGGAGCTCTGTATTGAAATTGAATTATATCTGTAATTGAGAATCTTCAATATCTGAAATTCACTGCTGTAGTAGCCTTCTGAACTTTCTTTCAAATGCCACAGATATGATCTGATTTGGATTCTTCAAGACAAAGTTATTTCCAATCTCCCACAATGACCCAACTTTGGACTGGTTCAGTACATATTCCATAGTTCAATCAAGACAATCATGAAAAATGAAACCTATTGGTATAGGAGACTAACAGATCTCAAGGTACAAAAGGTACAATCCACATAATGTGAATAGTGATATAGCGTCGAACACCCGCAGAGTCAGTCGATCAAAGGCCAATGATGTGGACCTTGCATCAAATGTAAAGAACCTACCATTAAGGCATGCAGGCTCCAAGGTACCAGAAGGGAGTCTCTAGATTAGATTCTTGGATAATGAGTTGAAGTCAGCAAGAAGTGACTTGGTTGAAGGAGGGCCATAATTTTTCGCACATCATCGACACGAGACAGAGGAATATGATGTTTGTGAATCAGGACCAACAGAGAATCAAAGGGAGGTTGAAAAATGTAAAGGCAAACTTCTCTTGAACATATCAGCAGCACGACACTGGATTTGGTAGTATTTGACATCAAAGGATCTGAGGTCATTATGACGTGGCAAAGAGAAAATTAGAGGTCAAAAGAGATTACCCAAACCCATGAAGGAAAAAATGACGAAATGAGATGTCCCCAACCTGACACGAATGCAGATAAGTGCCATGTTCAAGAGCGACATACTGCCAACACAACTAAAATCTGGTTCCATTTTCCCCCACCATTTCTGGCGAGTACCCCAATTATTTTTGAAAACAAGCTTGAAGGGGATAGCATATGCTTGTACTATAAGTTTTTCCTTCGGACAAATCCAACCTAGTACATTTTACGAGCCCTAGGAAGGAGGAACTTAGTTAATGTCATGGTGACGAAGTCTAATGTCATCAGGTTTTAACGAGTCTGACAAAGGAGTTTTAAAAGAAGGCAGAAAAGAAAAATCCAGCAGTCCCTTTTCGTAGGTAGTCTCACAGATCCGAAAAGGTAGAAAACCGTGTCTGAGAGAACCTCTTAGTCACGATAGGCTAAGGTATTCCTTTTTCATAAATAATCCATCCCAGCCCTAAAAAGGGTTAAATGTATACTGGGTAGATATCATTTCACAACCATTTAACGAGTTCAAAACGACAAGATTCTCGGCAATATTTTCAATTTTTAAGAGTCAGAAAAGAGTTGAAAGTTGACTCCTCTTGGAGGAACGAGTGGTATTAAGGGTAGCTACTGGTTCTGGTAATGGTGGAACTACTCAGAATAAGTAAAGGTTAAGAGGTTGGCTAACAAGACCACTCATTGTAGCGGTTCCTCAGGAATGGATAAAACAACCAAGTGAAGGTGTATGATCAGCCAAGAAGATGGTAACGATGGAATGAGAAAGCCAAGGGTCATCTGGAAAAACGGGATAATAAAATGGAAATCATGAGAGTTAATGGTTTCATTTTTACACAAGCTTGAAACAAAGATAAATTATGCTTGAAGTTGGTTTCATTTTTACACAAGATTGAAACAAAGATAAACTATGCTTGAAAAAATATTTGCATGCCCCCAACATGGTGACTCAATTCGAGGTACATGCCCCCCAAGCTTCAATCCATATGAAAGGCAGATGGAGTGAAGGTTCAAATTACGAGATCAAGAGAAAGACTCAACTGGGATGTTACGAGATCTTATCAAAGACTCGAATTGAACAGGAACATGTTTCATTGTTTTAACGAGGTTGACACATTAAAAGAACCATCCTCGGACGAGCTTGTTTCATTTTTTAAGGAGCTTGACATAAGAGAAAGAACTCTGCTCTGACAACCTTGTTTCATTTTTTAAGGAGCTTGACACAAGAAAACAAACTCTACTCTGACGAACTCATCATGCTGAATAAGAAGTCATGGCTTTCAAGAGGTTCTCATATGATGGTAGAACAATATCTTGGAAATCAGGACCCAATGCCCCCAGCACACGATGCACAACGACACTATCATTGAATGAGGGCACAGGACAGGTAGCCACATAATTAACCTGTAGTGGGGAAGATACAACCGGCAGATAAAGACCCGAAAAGGATGATGGTGGACCAGATGTCACGTCAGGACCAAAGAATGAAAGTTGATCAATGGTCATGATCCGACCTTTATGTGGAAAACAGATCACACGAAAGAGGGAAGAGACAACTGTGCCCATGGCATAAGCATAGTCGTGTCCCAAGAGTAAATTAAAATATAGGTGGCCTGGAACAACCATCACATCTATATAGGCATTTTTCCCTCCCAAAGTAATAGGGAACTTCATAAGGATCCTTAACAGTTGACTGGTTCCTCTGTTAAAAGCCAACATATTCTGGGTAACAGGCATAAGCGGTGGAGAACCAAAATCTTGCCAAGTAGTTGAACATAGAACAATAATAGACGTGCCTTCATCTATAATTGTGCTAGGTATGACCATATCAAATATCTACACCGTGATCTCAAAAGGCACATAAGAAGGAAGGCGGTATCCCGCAAATCGACTCCAATCGAAGGAAGCGACCAAACTACTTGGAGGGGGTACCATTGAACTGATATGGTCATCCCCTAGTGTTACCACAGCAAGAGGAGCATCCTCCTAGACCTTAGACATGGGATCAGGAAGAACAATTTCTTGAACTATAGGGACGGGAGAATATTTCTCCAAGTCCGAGGAATCTGAAGAAACAAGAAGAATGTGAGGGGGATGAGATCCGCTCTCGACAGAAAAGACCTGATGAACCATAGGTGGGATCAAGTCAACCGATTCCATGACCAATGGTTGATCAGGAATGGATTCATGATTTTGAATTTCTAGGGGAGTGGGATCAATCATGGATGAATCTTGACTGATCGTGGAATCAACTAGCAGAGGACTCAAAGAAAGTTTCTAGTAACCAACCAGAAGGAAAGGTGTAGAAATGGTATATTTATCCAACACTCTCTTGGCTTCATCCATGTATGGAAAAAGGTGAATGGGATGATGCCCTTCACACAACTTACAGGGATTGGTAATCTTACCCAGTTTCTTATGAGTCTTATCATTACTAGTCGAAGATGTGCCACCAATATGACTTCTAGAAGCCAAAGGCAATGACGGACGACCGTCGGACCATACTTCAAGCACCTTGGGAATGCCAGGGCAGTCTCAAAGAAGGTGTTCCCCTTTGCACAACATGAAAGGAAATTTTAATTTTTGAGGAAGGTTGGATGGTTTATCAATGGGAAGTTCCTTAGGCACGGTAGTTGCAGCATTAACCTCTCGCTTATCTGACTTCTTCTTCTTTGTATTCTTCTTCTTCTTCTTAGCCACCTGGTTACTGGAATCCAAACTTTCACCAAGTAAAGTAGAAGAGGAAGATGAAGAAACAGGTGAAGAAGGGGAGAGGGCCACTTTAGAATCAACGTGATGTTGTTCTGGTGGAGGAGATGGTTGAATAGAGTTCGGAGCACTCGGGACCATCAAGGTCGGAAATAACCAAATAGGCAACCCAACAGTTAACCCAGGCAGGGGCAATCTTGCCATATAAGGAGCACCAACATTCCCAAAAATAGAAAAAGGACCAGGATTCCCTTCAGAGGGGATTCCGTGGTTGGTAAAATCCGGAAACGTTGCCATTAGAAACAACCTTAAAACAACACACTAAGGATGATAACTTTAACCAGGAATATTTCGTGGATAGTTGATTTTTAAGACATTGAAACAAAACTCTGTTGTTTCATATTTTAAGAGTCGAGAAACAGGCAAAAGGTGACTCTCACTTTCAGGTTGAAACAAGCATGAAAGGACAAGTGCTCGAGGATATTTTCAAATTTAAGGAGTCATTAAAGATCAAAAATGACTGCTCAGGTATCTAAGCAAGAGGGTATGCTAGGTTTCCGTGAACTTCCATATACACCTTGGTGATCAAATGAAAGAGAAGTGACCAAGGACTTAACGTACGTGTAGGTAGTCTCCCTGAATGCTGTGTTTGGTGTATCACGGTAATAGGGTGGCAGACTCAGTTTCCTATGGATAAAAGGATTGCAACCTATAGGGGTCTCCCTTTATATACTCGATGGTACGGGGAGCACAAATCCGTACTTGCACTATTTGGAGCCAGATGGCGAACGACAGCTACTAGGTTTTAAGACGCTGGAACACATCTCTAACTTAGACCACTTGAATATTCTGTTAGGCTTCAACGTTGCCTTAGGTTAATTGAAATAAATTTTAAGGTTGATGTTGTATTAAGTTTCAATTTCTAGGCCTTAACGTATTTCAGATCCAAAATATTCCTAAAGGAAAAACTATATGCAGAAGGATACCATTTGCATTCAATGAAAGCTATCTATGAGAAGGAGAGAAAAATTTCAAGTAATAGCGAATAATGAAATCGTGTGAAAAAATTCCCTAATGCGATCTAATGCAATCTATGGAAAACAAAAAAACTCTTTCCTAGCCTATGCAATGCTAGTTATGCAAAAGAACGTTTCATTTTCAAATAAAAAAGAATGCAATATTTTGTTTTTTTCAATTCAATAGAGCAAAAAAAGCACTAAATGATATGAAAAACAAAACTAAACACTATATTGAGAGAGAGAATGTAAAAGTTGAAACAGGATGAGTCCTTCAACATAAAAAAAACACAAGAATACCCAAACCAATGCTACAATATTTTCAAATCAAAGAGAAATCTCCAAAATGACCCATACAAGCAATGTAATTGGTGCTTGGAGTAAGGGAAGAAAAATAAAATAAGCAATGTAATGATCATTCAACCAATTAAAATATTCAACATGATCAGAGAGACCAAGAGCAACTAAACAGGGAACGAATTCAACAACTATCAAGAAACTCAATCTCCAATCAGAAGGCTCAATGGACCAAGGCACTCAAAAACCCTAAGACCTAAAGTCACACTGATAAGAAATGGACAAACAACTGAGGAAAATGAGCTTCTAGCAATCAAAAACAGTCCAAAACACTTCAGTCACTCTTGAAAATAACCCAGAAACAAGTAAAATCAACCAAAAACTCATGAAAAGTCCACACTCAAAAACTCACAGGGTTCGACGTGACTGTGAGGTGGTATTCAGCACCAAACAGGCGATGGCATGAGTGCTACAAAGGCAACATGCACCAATCGGCGCGACTGTTCAGGGAAAAACCGTGCCAAGCTAGTTAACCAATGAAAGAGGGAAAAACTCAACAGAGCAGAGGTCAATATTAACAATTGGGGGCTGAACAAGGGTTTGAAACACAGTTTAAACAACCAGGAAGGTAACCAACAAGACAAGAAACCCAAAAAACGACCCAAAAAGATCAAAGAAAAACTCACACTAATCTCCAGTGGAGTCGCCAACTTGTTATGTAGGTAAATCCTCTCTATGGACAGAGACAATCCCTCTAGCCCTAGGGTGGGTCTAGTAACAAGGAATCATGCTAAGGTGTAGGTTCCTAGATATTTGAATGAAAGAGGATGTGATAAGATAGCCTACCTATGGTCCAATGCTGTCGTCGACAATCGTAGTAGTGATGAGAACTTCTTGCTCTCGATTCAACAATTCACAATCCCTTTGCTTATCACGCTTGAACACCTGCAAAAATATCAGAAAATGATAACCACATACCACGTACTAATTTCATCAAAAATATACTAGTTAGCCAGAGAAGACTAAGAACATTGCATTTGATAAAGGCGAAACACAAGATGGGAACCAGAAAATAGTCACTTATATTATTAAGTAGAAGGAAGAGATACAACCATGCTCTGACGTCGAAGTCTCCTCCAGCGGGGTTCGGGTGAAGCACGTCTCAAAGCTCATCAGGGAATTTGGATGGGGTAAAGGCCCTCTCGATGGATTTCCTCCTTGCACTGCCTTCTCAATAACTCAATTATTCAGCTATAGCTCAATTCTCCTAGTTTAGCACTTCAGCTGTATAATTCTCTTTGTTCAACTAGCTTTCATAATGGGAGAAGGCTTGTTTATATAGAGGAAAAAGAGGAGGTTTGGATCCCTACAAATGTGGGAGGGAGGCCTATCCTTTAGGAGTGTTCCAAGGGAGGTGGAGACTACTAACTAAAGGAGGAGGCTCGTGTTTGTTTCAGTTCAACCACTCCTAATGACTCATCCCCGAGGTGTTTTGAATGGAACCTCTACCTCTATTTTAAAAAAAAAATTCATAAATAGCTCGGCACGAGTAATACTCTAGAACAAAGCACCAAGTGGCGCGGGTTTAATGTAAAATTCCTAGGTCAGCGTGAGGAGGTAAAGGGCTGCTCACGTCAAGGAAAAAATAAGGATTTTCACAGCTCTGCTTAAGGAAATGTCAACAAGAAGAATATTACATTCATCAAAATGGATGCAATGATGTTGTTTGAAAAGCATGACACTTTATATTGTTCAAGGAAACGACCCTCCAATGTGCGAGCTAGGAATTGCGGGGACAGTGACAAAATGTTGTGTAATAGCGTGCCACCTCTTCCCATGAGGGATATCCCTGATCACCTGTAGCGACACACAGTGGGTGTGCTGGAGAGGTTCTTGGTTCCTCTTAGGAGGTTAGCCATATTAGTTATCTGCTACCATGAGAAATAGGCTCAGGAGGATTAGTTGATAGATGTATAGATGTCAAAGCGAGGCTTAACAAAGCAAATTTTTGTAAAACACCCAAGTTTTGGAGAGTTTTTTTATGTAACTTGACTGGACACGACATATATATATATACATATACATATACATATACATATACATATACATATACATATTTTGGCGATTTTGATATTTTTTTTTTATAATTTTTATGTATTTTTTATGATGGAAAAATATACACTCATGCATGACTCCTTTTATAATAAATGTGAAAAATGTCAATCTAACACATAATTCGCCAATGAATTATCTTATGTATTAGATTCTCTAGGAATGTGCTAAAAAATAATGTATTGAAATTGACATTCTAGAAATCGTACCCTTAAGTAATAATGTTATAAGACTAGATGATGGACGCGATAAAAATTGTTCAAATGCATAACGACTAGCTGGGAATCTAACCTGACCACTAGATTTGAGATGCCACAAGATGTAGCTTTCATGAGGAGTTGTGTCATTGACATGTACTCAACAATATTGTTGGTGGCATCGCCAAGAAATATTCCCCTAGAACCAAGTATTTCAGTCTTAGGTGTATAGAGGACCCAAGAAGCTAATGCAATGTGCCATGTGTGACAACTAGCACCATCCGCATATCCAACGTATGGTAGGGATGACGGAGACATCTGTGAAAATGAATAGAGCCTTCATGAGAAAAAACACTCAAAAACCAAAAATATCCAGACACACCAAAAAAAGACAAAACTTATATACATAAAATTACAAAGCATATGCCCACTAGAATACTAGGTGAAATACTTTTTCAGATAGAGCCCATTACAGGGCTCAGTGAGTGGAATTCCATTACAGTCCTGAATTTCATAAGCTCCTTTGAAAGGACTTTCGTGATTACATAGTGACAAATCCATAATGGCTAAATTTTTCCTGCCCCCAAGAGGTTGTGTCTTTGGTCGTAGAGTAGAATGAGATCACCTTCTTGGAAAGAACGAGGCTTGACAGATTTTTCATATTGAGCTTTTACTTGGTGCTTGTGAGATTAGAGTGCCAGTGTGGCATCTCGATTCATTTCGTCCAATTGACCGAGTGAGAGCAAGCACTCTTCTTCAATAGTGGTATCGGGTAGGAGTTCAATAGCTAGTTTAAGTGATGGAATCTCACACTCAATTGGAAGGACTCCTTCCAGACCGAATGCTAGTTGGAATGGCGTGAAGCCTGTAGCAGTTTTCACTGACATTCGGTATGCCCATAACGTGGAGTATAGTTTCTAATGCCATGCAGTTTTATGATTACTGACTAATCGACGAATCATGGTCTTGAGGATGCTATTTACGGCTTCGACTTGACCATTAGCTTATAGATAGTGGGACGAAGAATGATCTTGTCAAAAACCTAGCATGGAAGTTAACTTCATTATCATTTGGTTCTGAAAGTGTGAACCATGATCTGTGATGATTGAATGGGGTACACTGAAACAGTAGATGACTTGATTGAACAGGAAGAGAGCGGAAATTTCTCCATCAGCCCGAAAAGTGGGAATGGATTCAATGCATTTTGTGAAGTATCTGACCACAACAATGATGTAGTTGTGTCCATCATCAGAAGTGGGATTGCGTGTGACGAAGTATATTCCCCATTTAGTGAAAGGACCAACAGAGATAACTAGATGAAGAGGGGCAGGATGGGTGCACATTTTATTTGTAAAAATCTAACACAGATGGCACTTCTAGACCGATGTGATGCATTCTTTAAACAAAGTGGGCCAATAGTATCCTGCACACAATATTTTTTGGGTAGCAGTTATGCCAGAAAGATGATCGCCACACGCCCCAATGCGACAGTCATTTAAAACGTGTTCCTCCTCGCTAAGAGTGAGACAACGCTGAAGAATAGCATCGACACCATGACGATATAGAGTATCGTTCAGCAAGAGATAGTGTTTCTCTTGGTGACGAATGTGACGATGGTCATCTGACATGAGAGTTGGGCGAAACCGTTGAGTTTGGAGGTAGACTAGAATGTCTCCATACCAAGGATCAGAAGAATCAACCAGATAGAAAGATTCATTAGGAAATGGATCATGAGATACTTCTTTTGGGTCGATTCTGGGAAGGTCCAATAGTAATTTGGTGAAGAATAGAGATTTCTTTTCTTTGGAGTTGCAGAATGGATTATGGCACAAGTAATTCAATGATCGCCTTAACCTTATCGGGATCAACCCTAATCCCATGCTTGGAAAAAATGAAGCCAATAAGATGTCCAGACTTAAAAAAAATATGGACTTATGTGAATTTAGATGTATGTTGTAGGACCTACACAGAGAAAAGATTTCTTTAAGATGCACAAGGTGATGGGATCGTTTCTTCGAGTGAGCCAGAAGGTCATCCAAGTAAAATTGTACAATGTGTCTGATATCGTGAAATTCATAGTCCATGGCCCTTTGAAAATTTTCTCCCACATTCTTCAGACCAAATGGGAGTTTATGATACGCAAATGTGCCCCAAGGACATATGAAGGCGGTTTTATGTTGGTCATCCTTTTTAATTTCTATCTGGTTATATCCTGAAAAGCCATCCATAAAGGAGAAATATTTTCATCTGACATAATTTTTGAGAATATGATCTATGAACGGAGTAGGATAATTGTGTTTTAGACAAGTGGAATTCAGATCACGATAATAAACATAGACACGGATGGTGCCTTGTTTCTTATCTACAAGAACTAGATTGGATACCCATTTTGTCATAGGAACTGTATAGATGAAACTAGCGTGTAAAAGTTTTTTTGACTTCCATCTTGATAGTTTTTGCTTTGTGAGGGTGGACAGGTCAAAGCCTTTTCCGAACAAGCCCAACATCTAATCTCTGTAGGAATCAATTTTTGATGGTGCCGGTAGGATCCAGGGATTGATAGAGCCATCTGAGATGTTGGATATCATTGAAATCGTGTGTGGAACCTTAGGCGGCAGGAGAGGAAAACAACCCATAAGTGAAGGTGCCTTCAGAAGACTGGTACCTACATTGATGTAAGAGTCAAGAATGCCTCCTACTAAGGGTACAATGCTGCTAGGTAATGCAGAATAATCATGGTTGGAAAAGGATAGCTAGTCCACTATAACTATCTTCCCATCCAATGGAAAAAGGATGAGTCGGAAAACCGAAGAGACAATGGCAGTCATCCCGTAAGACCAACTGCGACCCAAAAAAAGATTATAGTCAAGATGATGATCTACAACTTCTATTTCCATAGTTATCATTTTCCCACTGAGTGTAATGGGGTAGCTAGCAAGGTAGCCTTTTGGGAGGAAGGTGTGGCCATCGAAATCTTTGAGGGAATTCAATGACAGAGACAAAGTGGGAGAACCCAAAGCGAGCCAGCATGTAGTTGAAATTACGTAGGTCGAAGCACCTTCATCTATGACAGTGTGATGAATTGGTCTCCCTTTCGACACAACTTGAACTTGGAAAGCAAGCTAGTATGAAAGGCGAGGTTTTCATTTTTCCATGTTGAAGATGGCTTGCTTAGAATCCTGGGGGTCAATTCCACCAATTGCTGAAAGAAAAGCTTTCCATTGTGCTGGGAAATTTTGCAACACTTCGAGTGTAGACATAGCTGACGGTGCTTGTGCCAAATATTCTACAATGTTGTAGTTTTGGGCGACACATGCAAAGGTGTTATGAGTCATGCGTCGAAGGGTCCCTTTGGGGGGACGAATGACAAGGTCAGTAGTAGGCCTTTCGATATGAAAACCATTAGGCAGTGGTGGATTCATACGTGAACCGGGTTCTTGAGCCTCAATGACTGGATTTCCATATATTTTAGCTTGGGTTTGGAGTTCAATAGTCTCCATGCCATAAATGGTAGATTATCCTTCACCGGAAGGATGAGTACTACCGTTGCCCCTTTGGGGGGGTTGTGGTGGGTTTGCAACCATGTGTTGTTGTTGCTACTATGGATTAGGGAAGGGATTTTAAAGGACGACAAGTGTCCTTCCAGAGTCCTTATGCATAATAAAATCTGTGCACTCTTGCAGCCGAGGAAATTTATGTCAAGTCATCCTCCGCACAAATTTTGGAAGGGAATCTCATAGGTTTTTCCTTTCCTTTTTCATTTTTAGCAACATTTCTCTGATTGGGATTACTCTAAGTATGGGGATGCTCTTCAGAAGGAGCGGTATTTTTCTTATTCTTCTCGTTCTTGCTGCTAGGTTTTTGTGTAGACTGCACAGAGTGTACCTCAGTGGTGGGAAGAGCAGCCGATTGGGTAGGGGTGGTGTCAGCCAAAGATGGTTGGGAAGCTTGCTCGTTGAGTTGCTTTACAACTACACCATAAGTTTCACCAACGTAGTCGTCGGCGTGCACTCCGAGTAAATAAGTAGTAGAAGGATTTGGGTTGTTGGGGGCATGGGGGAGTAACTCATGCAATGTTCTAGATTGTGAATAGATGAGATCTAGATGCTATGCATGATGGATGGATGGATTGGTCTTCCGTGACCGCACCGGATAAGAAAACGTCTTTAGCAAGGGGTGGTAAGAGTGACTTACAAAACCAGTTCGATAACAAATGATCCGGGATTGGCACTTTGACTAACCTCCACCTACGTCTCCATTCATGAATGTGATCGGATATATGGGTGGCAGTGTCTTGGCACAACAAGGTTAAGAGCTCAGTTCCAGTTTTGTATCGGATAGGTAATTGGAAGTTCTTGAGAAATTTTGTTGCTAAGGCACCAAAAGTATTGACTACAGCACCTGGTAACTCAATGTACCATTTGGCAGCGTTGCCTATGAGAGTGCAGGGGAAAATTCGAAACCAGATACTATCGTTCATCATGGAGTTAGAAGCAGACCATAGATGAAAGGTGGTGATGTGCGTAGCCAGATTTTCCCCTTGTTTCCCTTCGAATTTAGGGATTTCAGATGGAATCTTGTGTGGTACTAGAGGCCAGAGCGGGTTGTGGTTGATAGGATCATTAGTCAATTTGTAGAGGTTGGGGATGTCTTATGCTGCCAAAAATGGCAATTACGTGGTTTCCCCCGAGTCTAGCCAAGGAGGTTTTGGCTGACCATTCAGACTGTAGGGTCCACCCATCAATGTGTTACCAATGGGATAAGTATGTCTTTTTGATAAAAGTTTCCAGTGAGTGGGGGTGTAGGGATGTATGGTTGCTGTCCATAGGGGTTGTTGTACTGGGGGGAAAACTACTGGTTGCCCCAAATGTAATAGTTTCCCCCTTGCCCCAATTGGTTTTGGGGAAGGGCCACCCATATGGATGCGATAGACTCTAGCTTGTGGCATACTTCTATTCACATAGTTGACCATCGGCATAGACCCTACACCAGAAGCTTGATCACTAAAAGGAACGACGTTAACAATTGATGGTCTTGCTTGTCATATTGAATGTAGGGGTACCGAAATGCCCCCTGGCATATATGTATTGGTGACACTACCCCCTACCATAGTAGCCAAGGGGTTTGAACTCATCAATGGGTTCCAACTAAAAGGGTTGCTAAAAGGAACTGAAGTAGCCCCGCTAATGGGAGCGGAAATTCTAGGTTTAGGTGTAGTCACTATAGGAGCAGATCTCGAAGGGTTTGGAGGTCCTCTTGCAGTTGTGATGACCAAATTACTAGGACTGGGTATAGGCTGGCTACTAGGGTTGCCAATGAGTTGCATAGAACTGATAACTGGTGTGGAAGATGGTGGTCGAACCGAGATGGCCACCAACGGCATCGACCCTATGGTCGCCGGTTGTGAAATGGATGTAGGTGCAGCCGAAGACATGACTAGCACTGGTGTTACCTAAAATAACAATGGCCCCAACGGGTCAGTGAGAGGAGGATTGTAAGAAGGTACGACTCCTTCAATGAAAGGATCCTTTGGAAACTCTGTATGATAGGGAGCTATGTGAAATTCAAGGGTTGTCACCAAAGACTACTCCTCCGAAGAAGGCACTAGGTCACCAAGACTCGACTCCTCCCCTAGTGTTAATGGAGGGAGACCTTGATGTCATCTAGAAATATGTCGAGGTTCGAAGGATGCCACAATGACCCGTTAATTTTATCAAATTTTGTTGTAATTTATTATGAAGTCTCAGTGATAGTAACCGCACACCTAAAAAAGAAAAAGGAACCTCTAAAATCAATCAATCAAACATCCAGAAGGGGTAAGAACCTGTTTGAGTACTATCGTTTGCTGGAGATGAAACTCAGTATCATAATAGCATACAGAGAGAGCCAGTCGAATGTACATTTTTGGTTACTCTAGAGCTTTGCCCGAACTTCATATGATGGGTGTAAGAAATCTCGTGTAGACAAGTACCCTCCCAAAGACTAAATACAAAGTAGTTCCATCTGTATTAGGTACCAGGGAAGTCTGCCCCAGTCACCTTGTGTAAATCCCTAAGAATATGGAAACTAAAGATACCTAAAATCACATACAATATCAGGGGGGTCATGGTCGTAGACATCATGCTATATGGGAAGAACACCTAGATCCTGGATCTAGTTTCGACATCCTCGAGGGGAACCCCAATATAGAGAATGCCCACTATTACGGGCTACCTTCTCATGCACCCTAGTGTTGTCTCGCGCTTAACTCCAGTAGTAATGGAGCGATCCCGATAGTATGAGTGCAGCATAATTTTTCAATCTTTAATGACTCTAGTTTCAATTTTTGTGATCTTGGGCAGTCTTCTCACTTCTCCTATCCCAAGATCCTAGCCTGAACTACTATTTGAGTGAGCTCAGAAAAATAGTTCTGTGATTAATTTTATTAGCGCTTGATTTTTTAGTGTACTTTCTTATTAGTCTTCGGAGCAGGAGTGGACGTATGAAATGTGATGAGACTCTAACTCAAAACCATGCAGAAAAATTATCTTAATATTCAATTCGATGAAGAATTTATTCTATAGGGAGAGATCTTTCAAACATCCATGCAGTAGCAAACATTCAAATAACGCAGTTCAGCCTAAAAAGATTCAGACATCTATCTATCATCTCTAATAGCTTTTTTAACCAAAAATTCAGAATGACCTCAGCTATGTTTAGAAAAACTAAAAAAAAATAAAATTCCTTCTTCAAAAAGTAAATTCAACTAAAACTAACTTTTTAAACAAGAAAACTAAAAATTCTAGCAGGTAACCAAGCACAGGGATCCAAGAAACAAAAGCTAATTTGGCAGCCAATAAATCCACAGCCAAAGGAAACACAACAAGGGTGTAAACAACAAATTTTGACTGGGTAACGCTGGCTAAAAGAGGCTACAAAGCGTTAATGATAGGACTACCGCATTGTATCTGAGCATCAATAGCATTATAATGCACTAGAGCAAACCTAGGGGGCGCGTTACTCAAGGTAAAGTTGTAAAAATGGCTAGGAAGGGTCTATTCTAGACACTGTGAGCTACTAAGATGGTTACAGAGCATATAAACTAATCATAAGGGGATGTGATCAAAGTGGGAAATGACAGAGGGAAAGAGTCAAAGGCTCAGAAACAAACAATTCGGGAACTTGGGATTAAATCCCCAGCGGAGTCGCTAATTCTGCTAAGGGGTAAAATTCTTGGGTGGTAGTTGATGTATATCCCTCTCAGTGCTTCCTGGTGCCCGAGGCAAACAAGAAGATTATTTGTATAGTTAAAAAGACATTGCACACATGTTTATACTAATGCGTAATTGACAAAGTGAGATATTGAAGGATTACCTTGTTGTGAACAACATATCCTTTGGAGAGCACTAAGCGGCGTGGGTGAAGTCCTTCCTCACTAGCTCCAAATCTAGATCCTGCAAACAAAAAAAGCACACATGTAATATTCACAGTGTTATCACTTACTAGCAATTAAACAAGCATATAATCAACAATAAAATATGAAAATCTGATCCATTTATAGCATGCTTCATAGACAAATGAAAAATAAATGTGACACTGAAACAGCAAATGACCAAAACAGATACAGTTCTATTAATATATAAGAAGGAGGATTACAACTGTTGGTTGAACCAAACCCTCCTTGGTCTTCTGACTCCTCTCTCTCTCCTATATCTCCAAGTGTAATGATTCTTGGGCTAAGAGTTCTCAATGAACCTTTCCAATCCTTAAGCCTCACACTCAATAATGAAGTTCTACTCTACACATGATCAAACCTTCGACCTTTGAAAAAGAGTCCAACCCTCCAATTTATAGGAATTTGGGAGTACAGACCTTGCCAATCCTTTCAATCAGTTTGAATGGGAAAAATATGGATGTTTCCTTGCCTTTCCTTTCTTTTTCCCTCTATATGTGTTCATTTGTGTTTGGCAACATCCAATAAGAGGTTTGTATCGCAGGTTGCCACTTTTTAACTGACTCATTCTGAGAAAAAGTAGGAAATTTTAGTCAATTTACGCCGAATTTATCCGTTTCTTCA
The DNA here is from genome assembly GCA_034641835.2 of Pinus albicaulis. Lineage (NCBI taxonomy): Eukaryota > Viridiplantae > Streptophyta > Pinopsida > Pinales > Pinaceae > Pinus > Pinus albicaulis. The sequence continues at coordinate 1,782,675,858 of CM076575.1, forward strand.
TGAAAACATGGGTAATGCTGCACCTTAGGAAATACATAGCATTAACCTAGGCACTAACACTCCCTTTGAATGGCTGGGATGCATTATAAATCGGCCTAGTTGTCTCTGGGGTGTGTTACCTTGGAAAAATGGGTCTATGTCTGGGTCATTTTCTTCCCTTCATGTTTCCTCCTCCTCTGAGTTGAAGAGAAGGTCATTTATCCTGTAACAATGACCAAAAATTCAAAACGACTCTCATGAGTTTGAAACGTTGTTTTCATAATGTCTTCAATCTTCATTCTAATTTGATGATATCCTAAATGGAGATCCAACTTGGTGAAATAAATTGCTATGTGTAATTCATATAATAATTCATCAATCACAGGAATGGGAAATTTATCTTTAATATTGATCTTATTAAGATCCCTATAATCCAGACACGTGCGCCATGATCCATCGTTCTTGTGCACCAATACTATTGGATTATAGAAAGAACTATGACTAGGTTGAATTATACCAGCCTCTAGTATTTCTACAATCATACATTCAATTTCGCTCTTTTGGAAATAAGGATATCTATAAGGCTTGATGTTTGGAGGAACACCTCTTGGAATCAAATGAATAGCATGATCATGATCACAAATAGGTGGGAGTCCTTTGGGAGTTTCAAACATCTTGGAATGATTGTCCAAGACTTTTTGGAGATTTGAAGAAATATATTATTTTGATGCTGGAACTTCTAGTAAGCATAATTGTGCAATTACACCTTGTTGTTCTTTCTTTGAGAGCATTTTCATGATATTAGAGCTTACTATATTTCCCAGATTCCCTGCGATACCCCATAATTCAACTTATTTTCCTTATGAAAAAAAAATCAAGAAAATTTCTTGAAAATTAAAAGCTATTGTCCCCAAAGTTTGTAACCATTGTACTCCTACTACAATATTAGCACCACTAATTGGAACATAAAGCATTGGAATATTCAATACATATTTCTCCATGGTTATCTTAATATTATGGCACTTTCCAGAGAAATTTATAGTTTCTCCATTTGCAACCATCACTTGACACTCTGGTGTTCGGTATAGGAATCATTTCAATTCCTTGGCTACCTTAAAATGAATAAAATTATGAGTACTACCCAAATCAATCAACAATATTACATTTTTCTTCTTGATATTTCCTTCTATCTTGAGAGTTGAGGAGTGGTAATTCTTTCCAATGCATTACAGGATATGGTTAGATTCATTTCTTCTTTCTCAAGGGTTGGTTCTTGGTGTATATTCTCTTCTTTTGAAGTTTCTTGTTCATGTTCTTCCACCTCTTCACAATCTATGTAAAATATTTTCTTCTCAACACACTTATGACCTTTAGTGTATTTTCTATCACAACTGTAGCAAATCCCTTTTTCTCTTTTTTCTTCCAATTTTTTTGGTGTCAACCTTGTATGTTGTGGAAGTCTAGGAGTAGCAACACTTTCATCTTTATAGTTATGAGTGGTATGCTTCCTTGTCACCATAATTTTTCTTTCAAAATTTCTTGTCAACCTGAATGCATTCTCCAATGTGTCAGGTTCCCAGAGGTGAACCTCATGTTGGATGTTATCCTTTAAAGTCCCTATGAAGACATAAATCTTATGTTCCTTTGGAATATCAGTTACTCTTATATTCAATTTTTGGAAGTCCTCAATGTGCTCCACTAATGAACCCTTTTGTTTGATATTTATCAATTGGCTAAAGAAGGTGTTGCGGGCTTTGTATCCTCATAATGTGCTATCATTTCCTCCGTAAAAATTGACTGAGTGAAAAAAAAATTATGAGAGAAAATTCAACGATACCATACAAATGTATTGTGTTCTAAGTATAAAGTTGCAATGCGTACCTTTTTCATGTTTTTCACATTATGGAGATCAAAGTATTGCTCCATTTGTAGTATCCATGTTACGAGATCCTTGCCATCAAACTTCCTCATATTGATATTTGGAATATGGTATGTCTTCAATCCAACATTTATTTGGTTCTCATCATGAGTTTCCTCTACTACCTTTTCTCCATTAGGAAGCTTTTCTTGTAGCAACTTTGCCAAACCATCTTTCAAACCTTCCATGTCTTTCTTCAAATATTCCATGTTGCATTCTATACCATTGATATTAGATTCCATGTCATTCTTCAAACCATATATCTTAGCTTCCACGCCATTCATCTTAGATTCCATGCCTTTCTTCAAACCATCCATTTTAGCTTCCATTTCATTTTTGGCTACTTTTTGCGAGAGTGACATTTGTTGCACATGGTCTCGTAATTTTGATATATCATGTTGCACTTATTCCCCTTCATGCATCATAGTAGAGTTTTCTGAGGGCTTAATAGGTGTGGAATTATTCATTGGAGGCATTATAGAACCCAACATTGATATATATGCTTCAATATGCCCTTGGGATCACTTCAAACTTATTTTTCAAACGAAAGTTATGCAATTTTAAAAAGAATATACACACATTTTTCTTTCTTTTGAGAAGCTCGATATTGAAACTGATGTATCTCTATGATTTTAGATCTTCGATCTTTTAGCTTTTCTCCTGTAGTATCCCTCCAAGTCTTCAATGCCACAACTCAGGCCTGATTTGGATTCTTCAAGGAAAATTTATGCCCAATCTCCCACAATGACCTAATTATGGAGTGGTTCAGTATAGAGAAATTGTACGATGTTCCACGTGTCACTATTTCGTATTTTGGCTTTGAATGTGATACATAAGAAACTACAGTCTCTACACTTTCATCTAATTTTTACAAAATTTGAATCTGATGCTCAGAGAGAAAGTTATGATGATTTTCCCAAGGTCACCTCTTTGATATGAAATTGAAGAGCCTGCTAAAACCCTAACATCCTAAGATCATACCTCTAAAAATATAGCGAAACAAGATCTGATATTTTTACACAAAGGCCCTCTAGATTTCGGCTCAAATGTGTTCTTTTTTTAGAGTCTGAAACTTCATAGAAAAAACTTATAGTGAAAATTCCACGATGATCTATTTGATGTAGCGAAACCCTAGAATCCAAAGCTCTAATACCAAATGTTATGAAACCAACTCACAAAATAAAAGAAAGCAGAGATCAATGACTTAGAAATCAGCCTATTTGAGGGGAAACCTCCTTTACATTACATAAATGAGAAATTATTGGATGATACAAATGACAAAACATCCTTCCATATAAGAGTCCATGGGGTCACAATATAATCCTAACCGACCTAACAATAATAATGTAAGGGCACAACAATAACAATATGGGGTTTTATGGGGCATAATAATACCAATATGGGAACTATAGGGGTACAAAAATAATAATAAGGGGGCTACACTAACAACAATAAGGGACTACACTAGTAATATTGGGACCTAACATTCTTGGATACTAGTCACCCATTTCATCGGCCAATCTGGTCACTTATCCTACATAAATTTGTTGGCTCAGATACCGACTGGCCTCAAACTACAGGTATTTACTATGATCATTGAAGTCCTAGTCCTCCATCCACATCTGGGGCACCTTGGCTAATAATTCTCCTTCAACTGGAACTTCATCTGGAATCAAAGGCATAAAGACCTTGTATTTCACCATGTCTGGATCCTTTGTCGGGTTCTTAGCTTTCAGCTTCCAAGGTGTAATATACAGAGGAAAAATAGAGATAAGCATAACCTCCTTGGCATCCATTTCCTTTGGTGCTACTTCTTCTTCATCATATTTTATCTCCATAGCCTCCTGCTTCCAGCCTTGGGCTCCCTTACTCCATTGTTCCTTGGGTTGTTTCTTCTGGGGCAATAATTTTGTTACTGGCTTTTGCGGCTTTTTGGACGACATTGTGCTCATAGTCATATGCTTCCTGGGAAACCTTGGGCCTATAATAGTTTTTGGCGGCATGTCTATAATTGTGGTATCTAAACCTGACCAAATTGTGTGGTTGAGCCCTTCCTTGATCAATGCTTCTATAAATGCTTCGAAACTATAATCCAACATTCAATAGCTTGCTCAACGCTCTTGTAGATAAAAATTTTCACTTCTAATTCTTAGCGCACAAAGTGTTTGAATGGGGAGCGGGATCATTGATTTATAGCGAAATTAAAATTCAAATCCCATCATCTCCCTTAGATATTCCTCATAAATGTTGATTTAACATCCAAGTCATTGTCCAATAAACTGTAATTTTTCCAATGGTCACTTTTTGGATGAACTCTGCTAGACTCACCCATTTGGTGTAGTCCTGCCTCCCTTGGCGCAGTACCCTCCAGCTGCACCTACCGTTGTGCTACCACACAATACTTCTACTTCAAGGAATCCACCCTTTGACAGACTCGTTTTTTGTCATACACACCCCTTAAAAAAGGCATTCACAAATGTACTCCCCCAACATAGGCTTGTTGACTAGATCTTTCCAAGCTGACTGGCTGTAACTCCCTTGGGCATGTTCCAAATGCGTAGCCCAATTAGACTGTACCAACATCCTTGGCTCTTTGGTAATCCAAAATACTCATGCATTGAATTCTTGAAGAGCCTCAATAATACACTCCCAACCATCAACAAAGCTATAACTTAATAAGAATCCTTCCATCATCACATCCCAATCTGTAGTGCCATGGCATAGCTCTGTTTCAATATACCACTACTGAGGTATCGTATCCAAGGAATGAAATAAAATGTGAACCCACTCTAGTTTAGGTTCAAGATCCCAAGTTGTTATCCAGCGAGATAAATGCTCGCAAGGATATTTTTGACCATCATACTTCTTCACGATCTTCATTTCAACATGATCAAACCTCAACCTTATCAATTTGTAGAACTCCTTCCATCCTCCTAAAATTTCTCTGTGTGCACCCCACCATCGAGCTAGAGTAGATATCAATGCCAAGTCCAAAGCTTCGTATCTCTGGTCCTCATGCACATTTTTCTCAAATTATTCCAGAAACGAGACAATATTTCCCGTGCGATTGTAAAAATGCAAGTCACATACTTTCGATCAGAGATAGGACAAATATTTGGTGACTATGTTACATCGCTTAGTAGTTTCTTCGTGCAAGAGATTCTACCAATGCTCCAATTCTTCATCAAAATCTAAAATGAATGAAATATCACGCTCCCAACATATTCTTCCATCCATTGTGGGATTAATCTAGTCTTCATCCTTCATAATAAGCTTATAGATATTATCAATATCAGCATCCCCATACTCATGTTGGATGGGATCTATATAGCGCACACCTTTGGAAGGTTCTAATGGCACAAAAACTCGGGTAACATTCTTTTCAAAGATCATCTTCCTCTTCTTCAGGTTGATTATAGCATCCATGTCATAAGCCCAATCAAATCCCAACAATTCATGATAAGGATTTCTATCATCAATGATCTCAATAACTTTTAATTTGACTAACACACTTGCTCCATCAATATCTACGTTGATCCCCTGCAGTCTCCCAATAGGATTGATCTTCTACTGATTTTTCATCCTCAATTGAATTGGTGACCATTGCATCTTAGGCCTTCCCATACATTCCCATGTCTCTTTTGGAAGAACGTTGGCATATGATCCTAGATCCAGAATGAGTAGATCCATCTCATAGTCTCCAATCTGCACAGTCAACCGCATCTCCTGACTGATTACTTTCTTGTTCTTGTACACTTTATCATTGTGTCTTGTTCTATTTGTAGATTTTCCTTGCTAGCGCAGTTATCTATTAGCTCCTGTAACCCTTCTACAATCTTCTGGTCCCTTAGTAATTTCATACATGTCTATAAGAAGGATGCCAAGATAGACTGATCAACTTCCTTTACTTCAGTATTCTCCTTAGGATTATTCCTCAATGGAAATAGTTGTCTCTACGGGGTTGATGTCGAAGATTTATGAGTCATAATGTATTATTTTCTTCCATGAATGTCTCTTTCTCGCGTTGCACATTAAACCCAACATTATTATATTTAAATTTCCTTACCCATGTCTCTGTAAAAATCCTCTTTTCTTCTATGTGGTTTCCTCTGGGATTCACACCACTGCGCATTACTATGTTAATGCTAGGATCTTCTTGGCGTGGTTCAACCCTCGTCATTTGTATATTTTGAGCCAACTGCTAGTTGCGCTTCTTCTACATTTTAGCTAACAAAATGGGACAATCATCAATTTCATGACCAAATTCTTGACAATACTTACAGGAAGCAGCAGTAGGATTCTGAAAATCCATGGAAAAATGTCTTGGTTGTCTACAGTTGTAACATATGAATTTCCCTTTTCCACGACTAGCGCCTCCTCCTCGGCCACACCCTCAGCCTAGGAAAACACCTCACGTAGTCAGTGAACTCAAAGCTTCGAGACCTTCTACCTACATTATGTACACACCAGGATTGTTCTTCATCATTAGATTTTAGCTCTTACAATGTTATTCATTATGTCCCACCAAACTGCAAAAATTGCAGAACAATTGCTTCCGCAATCTAACAAAATTTTGCAGTAGGTGACAATAGTCTGTGGAATATTGGCCTACAACTTTCATATGCTACACCATACATGGGGCCCTACTCTTGGCCCAACACTTGATCTAGGATTCAATGGAATCAACATCCCAGTGCGCAAATAGTCTCTATAAACAGGGCATTTCTCTTTTTAGTGACCCTCTGGTTTGCACTTGATACACTAGACTTCCAACCTTATATCTGATATAACCTCCTTTCCCTTGTTTAGATCCTGGAGCTTCATGTGAAAGCTCACTAACTGAGTCTGAATCTGTTGCACTCCTATGCTTGTATCATCTATTGTAAGATCTTCAAGCTTCATCGCAATCTCCAACGCTTCATCTTGAGTTGAAATATTTTGTTGTGACAATGGAAATATGAGATGAGGCAACAACGCAACAATGAACCATTCTCTATATTTTTCATTAGACATATTGAAGCTAATTTGGCTCAATAGTGTCTTAAATTTTTGATCTACCTCCAACACAGTCTTAGTAGCTAGCTGCTTAATCTCTTTCATTTCTATGATATACTAGGAATACGACTTTGGTTTCTTTAATTCAATGTTCAACACGGTCTTCATCTCAGCCAATGTAGCATTTGCATTCATCGTAACATATTTCATGTACCAAGACAATGATCTATCTTGCAGAGCTATAACCAAATACGCTTCTCCATGTTTTCATCTATAATATTCTAAGAATTTCATATTGCTTCTGCAAGAAACCAAAATTGTTTCGGATCATCTGATCCCTTTAACACATGCATTTTGGGGGTTGGGCCATGGTGAATGGGGGAGGTGGAGTTGGAGGTGGAGGAACGGAATGAGATGGGGTGATGATGGGGGTGGAAGGTTGGGGAATATTTGCAGTGCTTTTTTGACTTTTAGATCTCAGCAACAAAATTCTCAGGGTAGTGGTGTTGCTTTCTCCTTCAAATAGTGGATGATATTCAGTTTCAAGGTAAGTACCTTAGTTTGTTTTGAATATTTTACTTCTCTACGCAGCACCAGGTTCTCTTTCTTCGAACATCAATTGGAATTCTTTCGTAATATAACCTTTTCACACAATAGCATTTTAATCCAAGACTTCAGTGAATTTAGGTACTTACCTCTAGGGCCTTTGAAGAACTTGCACTCTACTTCATTATAATAAACATAAGTCTCAATCGTGAACTCAATAATAAACCCTCTGATGATATTATTGATCTAATAATAAAAAACCCTCATGATTTCATTATCAGTCTTTTTCAACTTCTCAATCAGATCTAGGGTCCATGCAATTGGCTTATTATTGAAATAACCAAACTACGCATTTATTCTTGATATCCACTCATACATCTTGCTAGAAAATGATGCAGAAAATATCTCGTATTGATATGTATAAATATACTTCTATAACCAATGTTCAGTAGAGATGCACACATTTTTGTTGTCTTGCACAAAAAACTCGTGTTCTTTTACATCTACCCAATATTCAATATCTTTCTTCGATGGATTCCACATCCAACTATCCCTTAGTCAAATCCCAATCCAAAAAATGGAACCATTTGTTGGCTTGATGGGGCCTAGACATAGGTTCAAATTTTGTTGTGTGAACCAAAACAACCCACTATTACCGACCCTTTCGACAACGATATTCTTTCATAGACTCAAGTCTCACCCGAGGTAATATAGGGGATGATAGAACCAGGTTTCCACATCTAGAGGGACAGTGGATGGTGGCTTTAGGGCTTTCCTTCCTTGACATAGATTTTCATAATAGATTATCAATTATACAAGCGTTTTTCAACGTATTAGTTGAAATTACTACCAAACTATGTGATCTTGCTTATTCATACATAAAACAACATAAATAATCATAAACCATACTTCATTATGAAATTGTAGATCAAAAACCTTAATTAGCACAAATAAGCATAAACAATAATAGATTAAAACACATCAACATAAACTTAGATCTATCTTCAAAGGTTTTTCATTAATATTTAGATCTTTCTCATGCGGTCACTTTCACCCTATGCACTCAGTTGCAGGGGTCTATGCACACAGCTGCGGAATTCCTAAGGTCTCTACGCACTTAACTGCAAGAGCCTTTCCTCTAACCCAAAACACAAAATCTGACTCAAAATTTTCTTACATCCAAATTCATTTCATCAACTTCTACTCAGACTTCCTATGACTTCTATCTTGACTCATTATATAGATTTTTCATTTACAATACCATGGTCTGAAACCATGGGCGAAGTTTAATATTCACAAAATATTCCCATTACATTACATAATAAGGGGCTTGGACCCACCCCAAAGCCCCTAAGACTCAAAATGTAATTTGTATTGCTCGCTTCGCTCCTCGATCTATGGAGTCTTTATCTACTGCTTTCTTCAAGGGGATCCCATGTCCAACATCCCAAAAATCCATTTTCTTTGGATAGGCTTTATCTATAACCTAAAAATCATCCCTATTATAAGTTGAAGGATCATTGTGTCCTCTTGACGGTCTTGACGAAGTATGATGGAAGGAAATTAGGTGAGGACCTATTGAGGCCTCAGAAATCTGTGGCAACAAGAAGGGAGATAACCACCTGGTCCAGACCTTAAAGAAGTTCCTTTTCCATTTGGGATAGTGGCTCTGACTGGGTGTAATGGAACCAGTTTCCTAGATTTTGGTTTTATATGATTGTTGGGGTTTGTCTCAAATGATTTGCATGAAGAATAACTAAAATCTAAAAAAACTTTATTCTAAAATTCAAAACTTTGAATTAAATCTAATCTAATCTAACCCGGGATAATGCTAATTTTATGTGATCTAAAATGATATCTATTCATTCTGTGATGATTTAGATCAATCACAGACTTAATATAATTAATAATTTTGTAAGGTAATTCTTTTGAAAAAATAGTTAATCAAAAGAAGATGTTAAACATATCGCATATATTCTGATGATCATATATAAAACAAATAAATTTATATTCTTATATTGTACAATAGTGCAACTGATACTTCAAACAAAAATAATTGATCTCATACATAATTCATGAAAGCTAGATTTATCACTAATGTTTAAAACAGAGTTTAGCATACATGATAATAGTACCAGATGTGTGCTATCATGTTCATCTAATCAGCGATAATAGGCCACATTTAATATTCTATCAATAATTCATTCAGAGAATACAAAAGTGCATCAACAATGATCAACCAAAATGATATGTAATTGAAAAGACCATGTTCCATTATTTTATCAAGACATTCACAAACTTACAGTAAAGCATTCTTTGTAAATGTTCTTAATACAAATATGGACCCTTCTCTAAATGCATGAGAAGGGTTTAAATACTACATTAACTACTTACAAAAATAGATTATACAAAATATCTTATGAGGTGGTTTCAAACAACCTTCCTCATTCCTAGTATCTAATCACTAAAAATTGAAATTATCAAAACAAAATAGCTCATGATCATGCTCGATGATAGGTTACTGCCAGATCTTCTTTTCTAATCACAAATATTAGACATTGGTTGAACTTGTGGAGGCTTCCTAAACTATGTCTTCATCTTTCCAGCAAATATAGCATCAAGTAAAAGTGGCTGTATTTTCTGTATGGAATCTAGGGAACAAGTCAATGTCATTAGCTGACTATGGGACTTAACCAAGAGTTGCTAGTATGCTTCCCAATCAGTCTTTTTCAACTGTGAAATTGTTTCTTCTCGTATTTGACCTGTATTTTTCCAAATTTTCTCTAATATTTTGAGATCAGGAATCGATTTCTGATTTCCTTATTTAATTAAACTAGAAGTATGCAACATGTGGTTGATAATTTTGACCATATTCTTTGATATGCCTGCTGCTCTGGCTATTGCCAATTCTGCCTGTTTTACATGTGCATCCCAGTCAGTAAAGAGAATATCTTTATAAGTTTCTTTGATCTTTGGGAGATTTGACCTTCTCCCTTCCTCTAAAGCCTGTCATTCAATATAATCAGAAATTTTGGTATTGAGTTCATTAAACTCAATTCTCTGGTTAATGATTGTATTAGTCAATTGCTCACTGATTTCTAAGTGTGGGACTATGCTTGACATTTGTAACACAAAAAATTCTTGTTGTTTTGAGAGTAAGGCATTTAATGCCAATTATTCTTTAATGAATTCCTCTGCAGTAGGAATGCTTTCATATTTTTAAATATTTTCTCTCAATTCTTTAATCAGTGTTTCTTTGCTATATAAGTCATTTATGAACTATCTTAAGTACTTCCATCTCTTTCTGAAATTTGAAGAATTGCTGCTCAGTCTTTTGACTTAGACTATTCCTATCTTCATCCAATTGTTGTTGTAGCTGCATGATTTTATCATCCTTATCTTGAACTAAAATGGATACTTCGGCTGCCTTGTCCATTGTTGCAGTAGTATATGCTCCAGCAAATTGTGATAGCCGAGTTAGATTTTCAATTGGATTTGACGGGGTGTCTTTCCATACAACTTCCATAACCTCATTACCTGGAGGTGTTTCAATCCTTCTTATTTTTCTCTATTTCCTGACTACAACTTTATGAAGAGGGTTGTAGAATACATCCAGTGGAGGGATATCAGTTACCTTAAGAAAAATTTCATCAGTAGGAAATGTAGGAATAACTTCTGTAACTTGGGAGGTTATCCTAGGACTTTCAGTGATTTCTTTTGCCAAAACTATTTGACCCTGGGGAGTTTGAAATTCTTTATTTTTCTGTGAATATGATACCTCTGGGGTATTTATCAATGTATTGTTAACTGAAGTCCATAGTTTATCTAGTTCACCTTGATTCTGTGAATCTGATTCTTCTGTTCTGATTTCTTTGCTTGGTTCAATCATATAACTAGTAATAAAGACATTTTGTGGAATACGCTTGAGTCTTTGTTCTCTATACTCATTGAATCTCTATAATTCCTCCGGGTTTAGATTCAATTTAACAAAAATTTTAACTTCTTCAAAATTTCAAACAGATTGCAAAATGCCTTCAAATCTATCATCTGTGTGTATGATAGGTTTGATTTTGACTGATTGAGTAAATTTTTTAGCAATCTTCTCTGGGTCGAATTTCCTTGGTGGTAAAATAGGGAGCTTCAAAAGCTCAATCTTTTGACATTATTTCAATGCATGATTGAAGTTGCTGAGGGAGAATGTACCACACTAAATTGGAAAACTTGGCCATAAAGATTTTTTACTATCTTTCAGAGATTTAGTTAGTCCATTGCCAATAGTTTGATAAGCCACTTCTCTTTCCATTACTTTATCTGAAACATACAGAGGAAGCACATGTGGAGTAGAAAAGCTTCCGAATACTCCAATGTATGAAAATGATTCTTCTATGAAACATCTTCCTATCATTTGGAGATATGTAATGGCTTCTTTAGTGAACCTGGGGCTCTCTTTATTGAACATTAACTGATGTAATGGTAAAACAACTCCATAGCATAATCTGTGGAATTGTGGTGCATAATTATGTTCCCATATCTCTTTATGATTTAAATGAATAGGGGTAGGATCCTCGTGAGTCCATTTCCAACCCATAATTGGAAAAGTGGTAGAGAAACATATGGCATCAAAAACATATGCGCTCATGAAAAATTGGGGGATGGGTTTGGAAGAAGAAGATCTTGCCTGGCGATATTCATTAATCGCTTTAGCTAGATTTTCAGAAAGAATGGTTTCCCAATTCATGATGTGAGAATTAACACAGGATTCAATTAAGGGAAGCTAATTTATAGATAACTTGGTGTTATCAGGGAGACCATATAATCTGCATAGCATTGCTGCTGTGAAATTGTAGGGACTTGCAAGTGAGGCGATAGGATACATACCTAAATTTTCATGTTTAAACTTTTTATCTAGTTTCCTCCAGCCTTGAATTGTTTTGAAAGGGTCTTCATTATTCTTTGAAAATTTTTCAACAAACTTGTTGTCATAAACGTCTTGTTGGTCGGGCTGTTTGTACATGAATTTTAAATCTTCAGCTCTGAAAGAACCTAAGATCTCATTCTTAATGGTTCTGAATTGTCTGTCCTTAATTGTTGAATTCTCAAGCACCCATCTTATCATGTCGGTATATGGTAGAAGGATGGCTCTTGCTGCTATTCTATGAAGGAAGGAGCATGCAATATCTCTAAACTGCAAATCTGAGGGCCTTGCATCATTAGCAGTTGCCTTAACCTCCACTACTTTAGGTGCTTCATCTTCGAGGATAGTATAGACACCTTGCCACTTTGTAGCACCTCCATCTGCAGTGCAGACAATATCTGAGACTATGGACGACATTTCTGTATATTCCAATTCTGTAATAGTTGTTTGATGTATTTCTACATTACTTTGCGTATGGACATATCTTGAATAAAAATCCCTATTTAAGACAGAGTAATGATCAAATGATGAAAGATATATTTGAAATGATCAATTTGAAAAGAAAAGATCCGGGGAGCAGCTATATCATTAATTAATCGTAACAAATAAATAATTGTTTTCATTGGGATGATAAAACATACTTAATAATTTCTGACACTACTTATTTTCACATTAAAAACTTTATTAAAACCTGTCAAATCTGTTGCATCGTGCCTTTTGAACCTCTTTTTGTGAAGTGAATTTCTTTTTTGTTTATGTGATATGCGATTTCGCGATATCGCAAAATCGCAGTATCAGAATATCGCAGCATCACAATATCGGAACTTTGGTAAGAACTATTTAACATTTTAAACATATATCCGCAATGTGCGATTTATGATATCACTTGCGAAATTCAAATCGCTGGTCACAAAATCGGGATTTCGTTGTTTTTTTCTTAACCTTTAATGTTAAAAGATTATGCGGGATGCGATTTGCGATTGGGTGATCATAAGGATATATATATATATATATATATATATATATATATATATATATATATATATATATATATATATATATATATATATATATATATATATATATATATATATCTATTTATATTTATATTTATATTTATATTTATATTTATATTTATATATTTTATAAAAACAACAATGTTTTTGGAGTTTGATTTTTTATTTAGAATGAAAAATATATTTTAAGAAGGGTCCCTATTTCTATTTAAAAGTTTAGACTATTTTGAAAATAAAAATGGGGGGGAGTTGTTGCATAGCTCAACAATTAGCGATTCACTTGGGAGAACCAGATATCTTTGATTGGTTTGTTTGATATTTCTAAACTTTCAAAACAAGAAAAATATATAAGAATAAAAATAGTATGATTCATGAATTAAACAATGTTTTTTCATAATACAATTTATTTACCTATCTCATTCTTTTCTTATTTAACTCCTTCAGTAATAACACATTTTTTTTTTTTGTATCAGTCGATAATCAGATTTAAAAAGATAAAGTACATATTCTCTAAAAATTGGTTTCATAGATTTTTACTCATTTATCACAGATAGAGCCACTGTTGCCAGGAGGCGTTTATAGCCTCGACAGGGTTATATTTTAACCAATAATGAATCATTGTCCCATCCGATTTTGATTTCTTTATTTCGAAGTTTAATTTTGACATATAAATGATTTTCTTTTTCTTATAACACATTCTCAAAATCATTGTCCAGGTTTGGTGGCCTGATAGTGACAATGTCATTCAATGATAGTAATTTAGACTGAACAAGTTGGCTCGTGATGAGACCCCTTGTCTTTTTATTTTTATAATAATTTAGCTATTACCCTGTTATGGTATGCAGTATTGGTAATATCAGTCTAGATTATTTCTCTATGATCATGATAAACAAGCTTATGATGAGACTTATTTTCTTTTGAATTTGTTCATTGTATATATTTATTTTTCCTTTTTTTTATTGAACTATACTTTGTAGAAGAAATTTTATCAGATGGGATGAATCATTAGCTTGTTTAAGAGTTATGGATGATAATTATAGAGTTGGTAGATACCTTTTCATAGAGAATCATTTCTAAGTTAAAAGTTTCCTTTTTTCACTGATACATAAAATCTATATCTTATGATATCGAGAGTCTTTTCGGAAAGTAAATTCCTTTAGTAAATTTCAAAATATTTCAAAAAAAAAAGGTTTATTCAATTTTCATAGTTATAATCATCTTTTTACTTTACTTATTTATAGAAGCGAAAAATCAAATAAATTTATCAGAAATTTTAAAACTTTGAATCAACCAAAAATGATGTTATTTTCAACTTTTATTTTCCTAAAGAAAAATAAAATTTAAAACTTGATTTTCTAAGAGAAATATTTTTTAAGAATTTGACCATTTACAGGCAAGGAATCTTTCTTACCTAATAAATCTTGCAACAAAAAGGTGGATAAGCCTATTTTTTCTATGACTTGAAATGGACCAAGCAATAATCTTTGGAATTTGGTATTCTTACCTTTTTCCTCATGTACCTTATCCCATTTCAAAACAAGATCTCCAATATCAAATTCTTTTGAGCTAGTAGATGCTATGTCAAATGAGGCTTTAACTATTTGTTGATGATGAGCATGTATAGATTTGTCCTTTTCTCTATGTTCTTCCATTTTAATAATTTGATCTTGTCTAAGTTGAAGGGAAGACAAAGGATTTTCATCAATAAACTGCACTAAAGAAAATGATGGTATTGTTATATTTGTGGGTAGAACTGCTTCTTTCCCATAAACTAACACAAATGGAGAAGTACCTATTGAAGCTTTCTGGGTGATTATATCTGCCCAAAGAGAAAATAATAATGCTTTGTGCCAATTTTTATGATTTTGTTCTATATTTCGTTTGATGATTCTGATAAGGTTTTTATTTGTAGATTCAGCCAATCCATTACCCTGTGGATAATAGTTGGCTGAGTATTTTAATTTAAAACCATTTTTCAAAGCAAATTCTATCATGGCATTTCTGGAAAGGTAAGATGCAATGTCAAATATCAAAGCTGATGGGAGGCCAAATCTCGTGATTATGAACTGATCAATAAAATCTGTAATATTTGTGTACTAACCACCTTTAATGGGATAGATTCTACCCATTTTGTGAAATAATCTGTTGCAGTTAGAATATACTTATGCTATTTAGAAGAGTTTGGAGTTATTTCACCTATAATATCTAACCCCCGATTATTCGAATGGTTGTCGAGATATTTACTGGTTGTAGTGGAAATGCTACTTTTCTTTCTCTTCCTGCTGCAGTTTGACATACTTTTCATTTTCTCGCATATTCATGTGCATCTTTAAATAGAGTTGGCCAATAGTAACCGGCATGCAGTATTTTATGAGCTGTGGTGTTTCCTCCGAAATGACCTCCAACTAGTCCATCATGTAATTCCTGCATTACTTTTTCAGCTTTACTTTTCTCTAGACATCTCAATAATACAAAATCATAATTCTTCCTAAATAACACATCATTTATGAGTTGATATTGGTTTTCTTTAAGCCTTAGAGCACGCTTTTCTATTTAATTGAGATATAATGGTGCATATCCATTTTTCAAGAAAAATTTTAGATCGATATATTGTGACTGAGAATCGTTTAGGCTTACCTCGGACAGTGGTATTTCATTTGATTGATCTTACTCTATTGTTAAATGAGAGGCTCCAGTTAACATCCTGCAAATGCCTTGACCTTTAAAAATTTTAGCAGGATGTATCTCTACATCATATTCTTGAAGTGTAGTAACCCAATTTTCTCTCTTCTCTCCTACTTTTCATTGGATTAATAATTGCCTTACTGCTGAGTAAGGTACTATTATTTTAGTAAATGTTTTTAAGATAAAAGGTCTAAAATTTTTCAAGGCTTTAAACACAACAAACCCCTATTTTTCTATAGCTTAATAATTTAACTCAACACCTTGAAGGTTAGAACTGAAAAATGAAATCGGTGCTTCAATGTTTTGATCATTTAGCTGTGTCAACACTGCTACGTATGACGTATCAGAAGATAATGTGTATAATACAAATGACTTAAGAAATTCAGTTGTTGTTAAAGAAGGAGCCTCAATGATAGATTTCTTAATCAAATCAAAAGAATTTCTCTCATCGTTTCCCCATTTTAAAATTGAATTTTTCTTGATCATTGATTGTAGGGGTAAGATGATTTGGGAAAAGTTAGGAACAAATCTTTTTACAAAATTAATTTGTCCTAAAAA
Organism: Pinus albicaulis; assembly: GCA_034641835.2. Lineage (NCBI taxonomy): Eukaryota > Viridiplantae > Streptophyta > Pinopsida > Pinales > Pinaceae > Pinus > Pinus albicaulis. Next base: position 1,782,692,470 of record CM076575.1, read on the forward strand.
AAATTGCATTGTTTTTTTATTGTGTGGTAGAGGAATGTTTTCGATTTCCTAAATCCTATTAGGGTCAATATAGATTCCTTTTTTGGATACAATGAACCCTAATAATTTACCTTCTAATAAGGCAAAATAACATTTTTTAGGATTCAAGGAAATGCCGAATTTTCTACATCTTTCACAAATATGTTTTAGGTGATTAACATGATTGTTTCTATGTTTAGAGTAAATAGTAATGTCATCTAAGTATATAACAACTGAGCTATTGATTATTCCTCTGAAAGCTATATCCATAGCACATTGAAATGTAGCACCAGCATTAATTAACCCAAATGGAATTTTTTGGTATGCGTATGTTCCCCACTTTGTTATGAATGTAGTCTTTAATCTATCATCCGGATGTACCATAATCTAATTGTATCATGAAAATCCGTCGAGAAAAGACATCAATTCAGATCCTGCAACTGATTGTAATATATGTTCCATGGTAGGCAAGGGAAAATTATCCTTTTGGCAAGCTTTATTAAAATTTCTAAAGTCTATACAAATCCTAATGTCTCCATTCTTCTTTCTAACTGGGACCATGTTTGACATCCATTTCGAATGTCTAACAAGAAAAAAAACTTTGGCTTTGAGCATTTTATTTAATTCAGATTTAATTTGACTTTCTAAGTTTGGGTGGATCTTTCTAATTTTTTGTTGAACAAGTTTGTCATCTGAGATCATAGGTATAGTATGTTGAATTATAGAAGTATCATATGTTTTGAGATCTGAATAATCCCATGCAAATATATTTTTATATGTTTTCAACAACTTAATGAATGACATCCTTTCTTTAGGTTTTAAACCAAGACCTAGGTTAATGTTTTGAGGTTTTTCTGGTGTACCAAGATTAATCAATTCAAATTTTAAAGTAGAACTTTGGGTTTTCGAATTGGTAATCTTCTTAAACCTATATTTCAAATCATAGATATCTTCCATTTTGACTACGGATTTGGGAATTGGATTAGCATTTTGTTTATCTTCAATCTGTAAATCATGTTCATGTTCATCTATGACTTGACCTTCATAAGATCCGTGTGATGTAAGAAAGTCTACTATATCTGTATCATTGTTAAATACTCTCCAATTTGTTACGCTGTCAGGAATGGAGGGCCTAAAGATTAACTCAATTGAAAATATGTCTAGGATAAATTCTTCAAATGGTATAAGCTTAGATGCTACATTAGCAAGTAAATCAGCCTTTGCATTTTGTAATCTAGGAAATGTGGAGATATTTAATGAAGAAAAATGGGATGTAAGGCTTTGAGCTAAAGCTTGATAGTGTTTCAAATGTCTAGAAATACAATGAATTGTGTTTTTGACTTGTCTAACAATTATCTCAGAATCTCCATATACCTACAAATATTTAACATTTAAACTAATAGCTTTGTACAGACCTTATATCAATGCTTCATATTCAACGGTATTATTTGTTCATTTAAATTTGAGTCTGCAAGGTAGCATTGTTTTCTCTCCTTGAGGATTGATTAAAACGCAACCTACTCCTGCACTATCTTCTAATTTTGAACCATCAAATTATAAAGTCCAAAACAAGTAATTTTTTGAAATTTTATTGCTAAGATTAATACATCTAGAAGTGTCTGTTTGAGAAAAGTTTTCAATTTGAGAAATAGCATTATTTATTGAAAAAGGTGAAATCTGGGCATTGAATGATCTAAGAAATGATTCAGCTGAGTAATTTCCAATAATATTGTTAGTTAAAGCTACATGTTCATTTGTTTCTTCAAGTTCAGTGACTGTGTGTTTCATAAATTTCTCTCAATCAACTCTGATTTGATTTGGTTTACCATTAGATGACAACCACATGTGTGACCAATCAGTAGAAAAATATCCATGTAAATTTTCAGACCAATCCCTGATTAAAATAAGACCATAAAATTCAGGGATATTTGCAACTAAAACATCAATTACTTGCAATACCTTTGGATTGGATGATAATCTATCTCTGATCGTTTTTCCAATGCTAAGATTCTTTTCTCTACAGCGAGAGCTTCTTTCATATTTTCTAAAAGGGTAGCTTTACCAGCTCTATCTACAAAAATAGCTATATTAGAAGGCAAATAAGAAATATACCACTCTATTTGTACATCAACAGCAGGCTTGCAAGTGGTTGGGATTTTGTTTAATAACTTATTAGATCTGGAGTTGAAATCTGTAATCCTTTCACTTGAATTTGTTTTTAGATTGGAAAGAGCATTGATTAAAGATGCAACAGTTCTATCATCTCTAAATTTTGCAAGGAAAACTTGTTCAAAATTTGTCCAATCTGCAATAGATCCTGTTGAAAGTGAAAAGTACTAGGATCCTGCGGATCCCTGTAAGGTATAAGGAAAAAATATTACTAAAATATCTTCAAAAGAAACTTCATTAAGATTCATGGCTAACATAAAATTATTAATATGTTCTTTAGCAGGAAGAACATAATCTGAATTATATTTAGGGAGCCATTTTTCTAGATGATCTGGAAAGGGATTTGGATTTGCAATTAATACAACACCAAGATTAGTCCAAGGAAGATTATCCATAATTGGATTTGAAATTTGCAAAGATACAAAAGTAGATCCAGAATTAGGGGGAATGGATGTAGAACTTACAACTGGAACAATACTACTTGTGATAGTACTGATTGTTTGAGTAGAAGAAATGGAAGAATAAGAAGATGTAGATTGAGTAAGAGGATGTGAAGAAGTAACTAAAGGAAAATATGACGTGAATTCACTCATATCTGATTTAGATCTGGATACAGAAAAAATTTTGCGATGTGATTCTATTGGAAACTCAAAAGGAGGAATTCCAAGTTTCTCACTTTTGGATCGGGTTAATATACCAGTTTATTTAAATAAGGAAGTAACGCTTTCTTCAGAAACTTCAGGATTAACAAGATTTTCAGAAGAAATATATATTCCTTCTAATTTCTGAATTAAATACTAAACTTTGGGAGACTCGGGAGTAAATTCTGAAGCAGATGATTACTAAGATATTTCAGGAGATGAGGGGAAATTTTCTACAATTTTCGATTTCTGAGGTAGTGATTTAGAGTTTGATCGGGAAGTTGTAGGATGATTTTGGGGAGATCGAATCTTATGAGGGCTTATAGTTTGAGGTTTAGATTTGTATTCCATTCATATTAAAGCCCTCCTTCTAGCACCAAAAATGTTGAGGCCTCAAAAATCTGTGGCAAAAACAAGGGGGATAACCACCCAGTCCAGACCTTAAAGCAGTTCCTTTTATGTTTGGCATTAGGGGAATTTTGAGGTCTAAAATGGGCCTCCTAAGAAAAATTTACAACAAAAATAAACTTTTTAAGAACCGATAGGATTCAAGATGGTGATGTCAACCATGGGGGATGATTCACCAATTTTTAAGTAAAAGGGTAAAAAGATTTAAAAATAATAAAACTACTTTTTCAACTTATCTCCCAAAGTTTTTACTCAAATTTAAAGTGAGATCAATCGTTGGATGCAAAATTTACTCATCCAAGGAGTACCCATGTTGCATACTTTCGAAGGATCCTCTTACACAAAAAATAAGAAATGCATGAAAAACTTGATTTCAATCATTTTTTCATGTATTTCTCATTTTTCGTGTAGGAGGATTCATTGAAAGTATGCAATATGGGTACTCCTTGGATGAGGAATTAAATTTTGCATCCAACAAGTACTCCCACTCGAAATTTGGATAAAAAATTTGGGAGATAAGTTGCAAATATGAGTTGAAAAAGTAGTTTTTTTCTTTTTTCCCTCTAAAATTTGATTATGTAATCAATTCTTATTTTATTATTTCCAATATTATTTTATAATTTCCTTAGGCAGCCCATTTTAGACCTCAAAATTCTCCTAATGGATAGTGGCTCCGACTGGGTGTAATGGGACCAATTTCCTAGATTTGGGTTTTATATGATTGATGGGGTTTCTCTTAAATGATTTGCATGAAGAATAACTAAAAACTAAAACAACTTTATTATAAAATGAAAAACTTTGAATTAAATCTGATCTAATCTAACCCGATATAATGTTGATTTTATGTGATCTAAAATGATATCTATCCAGTCTATGATGATTTAGATCAATCCCAGACTTAATAGAATTAATACTTTTGTAAGATAATTCTTTTGAAAAAATATTTAATCAAAAGAAGATGTTAAACATATCGGATATATTTTGATGGTCATATATAAAACAAATCAATTTCTATTCTTATATCGTACAATAGTGCAACCGATACTTCAAACAGAAATAATTGATCTCATACATAATTCATGAAAGCTATATTTATCACTAATGTTTAAAACAGAGTTTAGCATACATGATAATAGTACCAGATGTGTGCTATCATGTTCATCTGATCAGCGATAATAGGCCACATTCAATATTCTATCAATAAGTAATTCAGAGAATAAAAAAATGCATCAACAGTGATCAACCAAAATGATATGTAATTGAAAATACCATGTTCCATTATTTTATCAAGACATCCACAAACTTACAGTAAAGCATTCTTTTTAAATGTTCTTAATAAAAATCTGGACCCTTCTCTAAATGCATGAGAAGGGTTTAAATACTACATTAACTACTTACAAAAATATATTATACAAAATATCTTATGAGGTGGTTTCAAACAAACTTCCTCATTCCTAATATATAATCACTAAGAATTGAAATTATCAAAACAAACTAACTCATGATCATGCTCGATGATAGGTTACTGCCAGCTCTACTTTTCTGTTCACAAATATTAGGCATTGGTTGAACTTATGGAGGCTTCCTGAACTGTGTCTTCATCTTTCTAGAAAATATAGCATCAAGTAAAAGTGGTTATATTTTCTGTATGGAATCTAGGGAACAATTCAGTGTCATTATTTGACTATGGGGCTTAACCAGGAGTTGCCAGTATGCTTCCCAATCAGTCTTTTTCATTGTGCAATTGTTTCTTCTTGTATTTTACCTGTATTTTTCCAATTTGTCTCTAATATTTTGAGATCATGAATCGATTTGTGATTTCCTTCTTTAATTAAACCGGAAGTATGCAACATGTGGTTGATCATTTTGACCATATTCTTTGATATGCCTGTTGCTCTAGCTATTGTCAATTCTGCCTGTTTTATCTGTGCATCCCAGTCAGTAAAGAGAATATCTTTATAAGTTTCTTTTATCTTTAGGAGATTTGACCTTCTTCCTTCCTCTGAATCTTCCCATTCAATATAATCAGAAATTTTGGTATTGAGTTCATTAAACTCAATTATCTGGTCAATGACCGTATTAGTCAATTGCTCACTGATTTCTAAGTGTGGAACTATGTCTGAAATTTGTAAGACAAACAAATCTTGTTGTTTTGAGAGTAAGGCATTTAATGCCAATGCTTCTTTAATGAATTCCTCTGTAGTAGGAATGCTTTCATATTTTGTAAGATTTTCTCCCAATTATTTAATCAGTGTTTCTTTGCTGGATAAGTCATTTTCATGACTTATCTTAAGTACTTCCATCTCTTGCTGAAATTTGAAGAATTACTGCTCAGCCTTTTGACTCAGACTGTTCCTTTCTTCATCCAATTGTTGTTGTAGCCACATGATTTTATCATCCTTCTCCTGAACTAAAATGGATACTTCAGCTGCCTTGTCCATTGTTGCAATAGTATATGTTAAAAAAAATTGTGATAGCTGAGTTAGATTTTCAATTGGATTTGACGGTGTGTCTTTCCATACAACTTCCATAACCTCATTACCTGGAGGTGTTTCAATCCTTATTCTTTTTCTATGTTTCTTGACGACAACTTTATGAAGAGGGTTGTAGAATACATCCAGTGGAGGGATATCAGTTACCTTCAGAATAATTTCATCAATAGGAAATGCAAGAATAACTTCTATATCTTCGAAGGTTATCCTAGGACTTTCAGTTATTTCTTTTGTTGAAACTATCTAACCCTTGGGAGTTTGAAATTCTATATTTTTCTATGAAGATGATACCTTTGGGGTATTTATCAATGTATTGCTAACTGAAGTCCATTTTTTATCTATTTCACCTTGATTTTGTGAATCTGATTCTTTTGTTCTGATTTCTTTGCTTGGTTTAGCCATATAACTAGTAATCAAGGCATTTTGCGGAATACACTTGAGTCTTTGTTCTCTATACTCATTGAATCTCTGTAATTCCTCTAGGTTTAGATTCAATTGAACAAAATTTTGAACTTCTTCAAAAGTTCAAATAGATTGCAAAATGTCTTCAAATCTATCATATGTTTGTATGATAGGTTTGATTTTGACTGACTGAGTAAATTTGTTAGCAATCTTCTCTGGGTTGAATTGCCTTGGTGGTAAAACGGGGAGCTTCAAAAGCTCAATATTCTGATATTCTTTCAATGCATGATTGAAATTGCTGAGGGAGAATGTACCACACTAAATTGGAAAACTTGGCCATAAATATTTTTTACTATCTTTTAGAGATTTAGTTAGTCCATTGCCAACAGTTAGATAAGCCACTTCTCTTGTCATTAGTTTATCTGAAACATACAAAGGAAGAACATGTGGAGTAGCAGAGCTTCTGAATACACTGATGTATGAAAATGATTCTTCTACAAAACATCTTCCTATCATTTGGAGATCTATAATGGCTTATTTAGTGAACCTGGGGATCTCTCTATTGAGCCTTAATTGATGTAATGGTAAAACAACTCCATAGCATAATCTGTGGAAGTTTGGTGCATAATTATGTTCCTATATCTCTTTATGATTTAAATGAATAGGGGTAGGATCCTCGGAAGTCCATTTCCAACCCATAATTGGAAAACTGGTAGAGAAACAGATGGCATCAAAATCATATACGCTCATGAAAAATTGGGGGACGGGTTTGGAAGAAGAAGCTCTTGCCTGGTGATATTCATTAATCTCTTTAGCTATATTTTCAGAAAGAATGGTTTCCAAATTCATGATGTGAGAATTAACACAGGAATCAATTAAGGGAAGCCAGTTTATAAAGAACTTGGTGTTATCAGGGAGACCATATAATCTGCATAGCATTGCTGCAGCAAAATTGTAGGGATTTTCAAGTGAAGTGATAGGATACATACCTAAATGCTCATTTTTAGAATTTTTATCTAGTTTCCTCCAGCCTTGAATTGTTTTGAAAGGGTCTTCATTACTCTTTGCAAATTTTTCAACAAACTTGTTGTTATAGATGTCTTGTTGGTCGGGTAGTTTGTACATGAATTTTAAATATTTAGCTCTGAAAGAACCTAAGATCTAATTCTTAATGGTTTTGAATTGTCTGTCCTTAATTTTTGAATTCTCAAGCACCCATCTTATCATGTCAATATATGGTAGAAGGTTGGATCTTGCTACTATTCTATGAAGGAAGGAGCATGCAATATCTTTAAACTGTAAATATGAGGGCCTTGCATCATCAACAGTTGACTTGACCTCCACTACTTCATGTTCTTCATCTTGGAGGATATTATAGAGAGATTTCCACTTTGTAGCACCTCCATCTGCAGTGCAAACAACATCTGAGACTATGGATGACATTTTTGTATATTCCAATTCTGCAATAGTCTGTTTGCTGTATTTTTGCATTACTTTGCGTATGGACATATATTGAAGAAAAATCCCTATTTAAGACAAAGTAATGATCAAATGATGAAAGATATATTTGAAATGACCAATTTGAAAAGAAAAGATCAGGGAAGTAGCTATATCATTAATTAATCGTAACAAATCAATAACTGTTTGCATTGGGATGATAAAACATACTTAATCATTTCTGACACTATTTATTTTCACATTAAAACCTTTATTAAAACCTGTCAAATCTTTCGCATCGCGCCTTTTGAACCTCTTTTTGTGAAGCGAATTTCTTTTTGTTTATTCGATATGTGATTTTGTGATATCGCAAAATCGCAGTATCGGAATATCGCAACATTGCAATATCAGAACCTTGGTAAGAACTGCTTAAAGTTTTAAACATATATTCGTGATGTGTGATTTATGATATCGCTTATGAAATTCAAATCGTTTATCGCAAAATTGGGATTTTGTTGTTTTGTGCTTAACCTTTAATGTTAAAATATTATGTGGGATGCGATTTGTGATAGGGTGATCACAAGGATATTTTATTAATTTATTTTTTGGTTTTTTGTTTTTTATTTATAAAAACAACAATGTTTTTGGAGTTTGATTTTTTATTTAGAATGAAACATATATTTTAAGAAGGGTCCCTATTTCTATTTAAAAGTTTAGACTATTTTGAAAACAAAAATGGGGGGGAGTTGTTGCATAGCACAATAGGACCAAATCCAGGTTTACCATGTTAGAACTTAGGTTCATTAAGATGACGACCTTGGTTTGAAAATATCCACCATACAAACTAGGACCACAGATACTTAGCATTTCCAAATATCTTTAATCATCAAGACTAACATACTGAGGATATGTAACCCGTGGAGGCCCATGGTAGTCATTGCAATGCAATTTATTAGAATACATTCCATGTCCACATGTTTTTATAATTAATGTCTTCATCCAATGTGGCCATTTATTATTATGAGATTTACCACATCTGAAAATGGCACCATTCACATAATTTTGAAGAAGTCTAAAAAGGTAATCATAATTTTTTTCACATTTACAACTTCGCTCACATTTGTTGGTTCTTGAAGCTCAAGCACTTTCATAAAAAAAATATGCAAAGTAATGCAACAACAAAAATGGTCCACTAGTCTCTTTTCATCAGCTGATATTAGAATGAAGTTTTATTAGAGACATTATTTCTTTGCTTATTTTGGTTAGAAAAGGGTTTTCTCTTGGTTTTATGTGAATTTTAATTTATCATATGTAGCATGTTGAGAAATGGGAAATAATAATGTGTGACATTTATCTTACAGAAATTGATGTTGAATGAAAGGATATCGAGTTTATCCAAGCTAAAGTTCGCTTTGGTAAAGACGGAGGAAAATCTTAAAAAGCTTCCTAAGAATACAACATATACAAAGTTTGAACATAAGTAATATATAGATTTTTCTTTTACAGCTATGCTCTTTTTTCTACCCAATATATCACAACAAGAAAAATATTGATATTATAGAAATATTTTGAGGACCTCATTGAGGTCGATTTTTCTGTTGTCTTACTTGATTAACACCTTATCATATGTCAAGGAGGCTTTAAATATGAATTAATATGTTCCTAAAATAAATCAGATTCAAATTTTATAGATATAAAATATAAAAACAAATGCCAATTCCTTCATTTGATTGTTACTTGACTCTGTTGTGGGCAGGTTACATGAAATGTGATTGGAAAAGTGATGAGGAGACAATGAAAAGCATGTCTTAGATATGATTAATTTTTTGTTATGTAAGCCTCACTCTCATGTGAGAAAAACAATTCAAATTCCAAAAATAATTAAATTAATTAAATCATGAAAATTAGGAATTTATTCCTAATTTTCTACATTGAGTTTGTTCCTCTCAATTAGGAGTCAGTTTAGGCCTAGTTGGTTGAGAGATTCTCTCCAACTAGTTAGGCTCCTAGATTAGTATGTTGTTGATATTTTTCCTCAACTAAAGTGTCCAAGATATACGCACTATATTGAGACACATTCTCCTCTTGTATTTATATTTGTATTATACACATTTTTTTAATAATGAAGTGAGGCTCTCAGGCCTTTTCCGCGATGTCCGGTGTATGTATATTTCTTTTATTTATTTTATTAGTGTTTTATTAGTTGTTTAATTATATTCATGTGGTATCAAAGCCATAGTTTTCTCTTTGGGAGTGAATGAGTGTAAGAAGAATAAATCTACATGAAACATTGAGATCATTCCTGGATAAAAGTTGTAATAAATCTTTTCCAAAGCTTGCAAATACTGTTAAGCCAAATCCATGTATTCAATGGTGAGAAAGCACACACAGAAGGCAGGGATTGAGCCACAGTGTTTTGATTTTTGGTACAAGGATTTATGAAGGCCGAGTTGAGGATCTTATGTGCCCTTCAGTTAGCCAAGGATGCAAATTACTAGGGTTATTCCCAGATCAAGTTTTGAGCCATATATTTTTTGAGTAGTGAATCCCCTTCCATCATCCTTCTTAGTCAAGTTGCATCATTGTAGCAGAGACAAAGACTACATTACTTGTTGAGCATGTGCGCTTAAAAACTAAGGATGACTGTGTGGTATGAAGATCTTAGTTCAAAGTTGTTAGATCAATGAATATTTTATTAAGAAGTAGCTAGTCAAATTCATTGGTATCAGTCATCAATATTCCTCGGTCATCAATATTTTTTATTTCATAATCTATTTGATTTCATAATATTTAATTTATGAGAGGCCATTGTCGATCATCCTGGAAACTTTATAGATTGTGGACTTGTTTTACCGAGGACAAAAGTCGTAGATTGTGGCCTTGTTGTGTCGAGGATGACTGCGACTATTGATATGTGGAAAACTGCATTGAAATATCTATTAGTGGATCGTCTACGTTTATGTTAGATCTATTGACATTCCATGCATTTGTCCCTCCTTACCATGAAAGTTGATTGTGGACAGCCCTGGAGCATGAGGCTGGAGCCACAGGTTGGAGCATATGATGAGCGTTGAATTATTTAAATGGATCAATATCATTGCCTGATTTCCCTTCACTGTGGGCTTCCTCTTCATGTTTTTGTCTAAAACACCCAGAGATGAAAATGATTTCGATGCTTGTCCACTTTTACCATCTTTGTGAGGCTTTGTATCTGCATTTTGCAATGTTGATTCTACTCTTAAATTCGAACCTTCAACAACATTAATAGTATCGTCGAGGCACTTCGTCCAGCACAATAATGGCCACATTCGCACACCTCACACATACAAGATGCCACCGGTGATAGCCTTTCAGACCTGCAGTATGGAAATATGGATGTAGTAAGAAGATCTTGAAAAAAATGACTACAATCAAATTCAATGGTAGCCCTTGGAATTGATTGCTGAGGTATTAAGAAACCTGTAGCGTAAACCAATTTTGGAGCGACCAAGAATATATAGCAGTGTTTTGTGGATTGATATGAGATGAAATAGACCCTTCAAAGAAACTGTGTGTTGTTTTATGAGATCGTCGCACTGATATGACATTAATACATGCGGTGTATACAAATTTTCAAAATAAGCAGGCAAAGAAACCTGGTCAAACTCAATCATAGTCACATCCTCAACAAGAAGCTCGCAATTTCTGCTCACCTCGACTGATGTTTTCCCCGGCACACAAGTGGCCATGTTCTCCCATCAATCTGGCGTATTCCTACCAAAATTCGTTAGTAAAAAAGTGTGAATATCACCATTGAACCTGAATCATAATGGTGCAGAAAGCTTGGAAGGAAATGGATTGTTTCAAAGGCATTGAGATAAGTCGACTTGGGGGTGAAGAAGACCAGTCTTGAATCAACATCTTTGTGAATTTATCGGTGCTTCTTTGGAATTTCTAAGGGCTTGTGTAGGTGAGAAATTCCAATTGATTCTTTAACATTCTGATTTGAATTCATACACATACATATCCTTCCTAAATACGCTATTAATGATTGCGGTAAACCATAAATTTTTGTGTCATGTTATCCTTTTTCGTTGGCATGGATTGCGTTGTGCTACACTTATGAGTGACAAGTCCTAGAGTAAATATTTTTAGGATTCCCAATCGCCTCAAAAGCTTTCAGTGTATTAGTGATATATTTTTTTAGGGAAATGTTGAATGCTTCCACATCTTCACTTGAATGCATGTGCTCATCCTCGTCTTCTTCCACAAATTTCACAATTCGTGTGTCCATGGAGCACTAGGCATAAGAAATCATTTTTTATGAGATTTTTTGGTATTAAAACCTAAGTTTTATTATGCTTGAATGCATCAATATTAGTGATCTAGCAACGTGATGTTATTCATACTGATAAAGTGCCCTTCTCGAAAATTTTTACTCCACAAGCTCCGTGTTTAATCTGTCCAAGTCTCCTCGCGTGAAAAATTCCTAAGTGATTTTTTGACTTCAAGGATTATACTAGGAGAATATGGTGCTCTACGTAAGGATCTACTGGCAATAATGTGATTTTCAGTATCCTTGTTAAAGTTGAATATGAGTACAAATACTGTGCAACATGTACATTCAACAATTACTACATCATGCAACTTTTCCAATGCCAAAACATTTCGTCGATAATTTTAAACCCACTCAACGGTATTATTTTTTATTATAGAAACCACACATTCTTACCTTAGAAAGATTTCCCTTGCTATTAATTCTCATACAGTAATGGATGATGCTAGTGGAGTTTTCATTCACTTTTTCAAGTGAACGTGTAAAGCACTCATTGTGTTTTAAAGGGGCTGTAATTAATGTTGTAATAAGGTGCATTCATTTTTTTTCTCTTTTGGAGAGATAACTTGTATTAAAATTTTTACTTTGGAGTCATCATCCAAAATTTAGAAGTCCTTGATGTCTAATAGAGTAATGCATGTATCATGAAAAAGGCCATTGAAAAGGTAATCGAACATTGTGTTACACCATTTTTTGGTCATCTAACCTGTTATTATTAGATGGACCTAAGTACACCATGTAAGACCAATTTTACCCTAAGTAAAATTGCTTTCACTATGAAAAATAACTTAGTAAACCACCTTTATTAAGTTGTTTATGGTCCAAACAGAAAACCCCATGAGGAAATATTAAATAGATCTACATTTTTTTTATTTTCCTCGAGGAATAATTAGTTAAACATCAGTTTAATTAATATTCCTGGTCATATTTAACCCAAAACAGAAAAAATTATTAGATAAATCATTATTTATCTTATTATTTTTCTAGGAATAATTATTTAAACCTTATTTAAATAATATTCCTTGTTAAATTTGACTAAATCACCCTTAAATTAGATAAATCATTATTTATTTGATTATTACTCAACCACATCCTTAAAATAATAAATAAATCATTTATTTATTTTTTATTTACAAATAAAGGGGTTTGACCCAAGTCAAATTCTTTTTCCCTCCAACAAATATAATAAAATATTCCATAAAAGTTAGATCTTGATTTGGTTAATAATATTTTAACTATGCACCAATATCTAGACTAACTCAATATTTTGTTATAAATAGAAGGGTTTTTCCATTCATTCACTACCTTTTGTTTCCTAACGATCACTCTGGATCTATACTTTTGGTCTGACTTTGATCCACCATCATTGTCATATTTTTCTATCTTTTTTCTTGTGAGCTCCCTTTGAGTTCCATTTTTGTCTGGGTTTTCTACACCATCAAGAGAGAGGAATTCTAGATCTAAAATGCTGAGGACTTACAAGAACCCATCACATTGAGGAGAACTGGTAACATCCTTCTATTTTTTCCTCCCAGGTGCCCTTAATATAAAATTCATTCAACATATTCTTGTCTTGTCTATTGGATGCATGGAGTAAATCTCGTTTTTATTTATTGCTTAATGTCTTTTGATGCATAGATATAGATTTTTGTAGATTTTTTCTTGATCACCTACTTACAGATCTGAAGATATTGGCAGCCATATTTGCTATTAGGGTTGTTGTTATGCACAGCTAAAGTGGTATTTTTTTGTACACTTGCAATTAAGATTCAAACTAACAACTGGTGACTCCACACGGGTTTACGATTACGACCGCTATATTTTTTCAGATCCCTGCATATCCAGCTACTTCAAACCCTATGATTTCTCTTCAGCTTCTTGTTTTTCTTTTCTTGATGTTGTTTTTAACCTATAAAACCCTAAAACATTAAAAATTCTAACTTCCGTGTGTTTTCGGACCTATTGCGCAGGTGACAGACATCAACCGCAGTTGAGATAACACATTCTGTTGAAACGTGCTCCCGAGAGTGCTAGAAGTGCAGGTCACAATTTTTGGCCATAAACCTGTGACCTAGAGCTTCAGGACATGGAAATCTACCTAAAAACTGTGACCTCTCCAGAAATCAGGTCAGAAATTATGACCTAGACTTTTTGTGGGAATTTTTCTGAAAGTTTTATGGGTTTTTCTGGGCCTCGATTCAAGGCTGTCTGACCTCAGTCTCCACCCATTTTGGACCTGTACCTATTAATTTTTACTCATCCATGTGGGCACCTAGCCCTCTTGGGCTTCAGTACCCTCCACACTTTGTGGAAGAGTTTTAGCTGCTGCAGGTTGTCTGAAATTTTCAGAGCGTTCAACCATTTTTCAGATTTGATACCTCACCTTCAGATCCACTTCAGATTGGCTATTTATCCATCCAAACAAAATCCTTTAGTTTTTTTTTGGGTTTTCCTCTAGGGTCCACTCCATTTCCCTCCAAGAGATAGCCTTTCGCCACCTTATTTACAACAATTTTTCCTCTGATTGTTTTATGTTTATCTGCACCTATTTCCAGCAGATCTGACCTTTAGATCCTTGTCCCTCCTAACCTTAGATCTATTGGCTATTTTGGTGTGTTTTGACTAGTTTTTTGCCCACCTACAGACTACTTATTGAGATGTCGGCCTCCTTGGGTTGAGATTATTGCACTATTAGATATTTATTTTCTGTTATTTCAGTTTCATACACTGTTATCTACAGGTTCATTTACAGTCATACAACACACTTTTTCTTTTTCTCTACAAACGTCTGGGTTTAAAAAATTAAAATTTAAACACTTTACACACACACCCTAAGTGAAGAAGAGCTTGGTTAACACCGCCAAGCAAAGACTTTAACATTGAAATCAATTGATCCTGCACCTCTCCGCCCTTGTTGATTTATCTTCCCTTTGTGTCATGTTTTTGTGATCATCATTGCGCCACCAAGGCGTTTATTGTGGAGACTTCTTGGGCTTCATCCTCAGTTTTTGGTTGGAAGACTTACTCCTCCGCATAGGATTTGAGTTATTCCTCCTGCAGGTGACAACCTACCTTCCTACAAACCATGTTCTATATTTCCACATGTGGTGTTCGTCTAACTCCATTACCGATGACTCTGTTCATCTTCGATTATTCCAATGTATGCTTATAGGTGAAGCTTCTAAATGGTATGTTGATCAGGTCTCATCCTCTCATACCACCTTTGTGACTCTTGCTCAAGATTTTTTGTCTTATTTCTAGCTTCCCCTCCATTATGACACTGGTACCAAAATTTTGACTTCTTTCCGTCAATCGTCTGTGACCCGCCTATCCGATCATGTCCAGGAATGGCATAGAAGAAAGAGCCTATGTCGAGCCCATACCTTCGAAGACCGTGTCTACATGGAATAGTTCCTTATATCTCTCTTGCCTTCTATCAGCAAATATGTCGCATTGCATTTCCCTCAAATTGAAGAAGACGCTCTCCAAATTGCGTTAAAATATGACCTCATCTACGCTCAGTCAGGTTATGTTTATACCATTCTACCTGATCTTCCTAGACCCAGTGGTGCCAATGCACCGGGGACATCTCATGTCGCTGACGGTATCGTTGTAGCTCTCTCTTATCCATATGCTCAACCTCTCATGGGCTATGGTTTTCCTCGAGGGGGGGGCACCACATCCTGCACTTATCCCCCTCCTGGTAGCATGTATCTAGGATACGACATGCCTCCTCCTTTTTCCCAACCTCTTGTTTACCACAATGTTATCCAACCTCCTTATTATCCATATCCACAACCTGGTGCTCTAACTCCTCCAGCATTAGCACCTCCTCCTCCCTTTCCTTCTCAACCCCCGCAACAATAGCCACCGCCCCCTCAGGGGTAGGTGTACGCACAGCAGGGCACGACTAATCCTCCTCCCTCTAAAAAGAAGAGGAAAGACACTCAAAATCAATCTGCTCCCGGTAATCCTGGACCTAATCTTCAAAATAATGCACCTAACACTACTAACCAGCAACAGGGCACTCAGCCCAAGCATGACAAGCTTGTCCACATGAACAAGCCTTGTTCTTGTTGTGGTGTTTATGGTCATTACATGCATGATTTTCCTTTTTTACCACAGATGAAGTAGATGTGGGAGTCTCAAGAAACATTGTGAGGAAAGTAAGCCTCCCCTTCCGTCCCTCCTAGTGCTACGCCTAGTCAGCTGGCTGTGTTTGCTAATCCTTTCCCTCAACAAGAATTTGTGGCTACCCAACCACCTAAAGGTCAGGTGGCCACTCAACCTCTTCCATCTAGTACCTCCGATTACTAGATTCTCATGATGAATTCTGACCAACCTATAACCATAGATATCAATCTTTAGACTTGGTCCCGTCAGTACAACAAGCCTCCCACTATGTCTGTCCCTGAGCCACCTCCTTCAGTCTCTACAGAGCCTCTTTCGACACCTAATGGTCCCTTGCATATCCCTCAACCTAAGGTGGAGGTTTATACCAAGATCCATAAGGGACCACTATGCCGAAATGCTACTTTTGGAAAAGCTGCCCATTCGTATAGTATAGTAGATTATTTGGTGCAATCCCCTGCTGCCATCTCAATGCTGGAACTCCTCCAGTTGTTCCCTTCACAACGAAAATATCTACTATCTTCCATGGGTGCTATATATCCTTTCGATGATCGCTTGATCGTATTCGATGTTGACCGGCCAGAACATCCTTCTCTCCCTGCTTTCGTCACCTTCCGAATCCCAGTCAAGATCTGGAACGCCAACATTTCTCGGTGCATCATTGATGAGGGGGAATCCACCTGTGTGATGTCTGCTTCGGTTTGGAAGCAACTCGGATCACCTGAGTTGGCTCCTTCCATGACCACTCTTAAATCGTGGGATGGCCATGCCTCCCAGCCCATTGGCTTATTTCGTAATTGTCCTATTACTCTTGCGGGAAATTCTGTTTGTGTTGACGTAGAATTCATAGATGCCCCCTTAGATTACAACATTCTATTGGGTCATAGCTACACCTATGCGATGCCTGCTATCCCATCTGTGATTCACCACAAGATGTCCTTTCCCCATAATGGAATGATTGTCACCATTGACCAGTTGACATATTACGAACCGAAGTCTCAGACCTCCCCTGAGTCCATCATCTCTTCGGTGGCCAATAAGCAAACCGTCAATCCTTTGACCAGTGTCTCGCCAAGAGTCTACAAATACTTCTCATTGCTTGGTACATTCCCTGGTCTTCCTCCTCCAGTCTTTGATCCCAGCTCATCGAATGTTTTCATGATGCAATCATCTCGGGCCTCCCTCAAGCGACCCAATTTGACTATTTACCAGCCTCACCCTCCGTAGCCTACTCCTAGCCCTTTGATTCAGCCTTTTGGACCCCCTCCTCCTAGCCCTTCACCTACAACTGGTGTTCATGAGCCTCTTTATCCTCATGGAATGGTTCCTCAAAGCCTTAACCATGTTGGAGCCATCCTGCCTAGCCATTACCCCTTTGATCAGATTCCGTTCCTAGCTCCCCCTCCCAGAGTTTACACGATACCTGTCATGGCCACCCTCTCTCTTCCTAACTTGACCCTGGGGATTCCCATCTAGTAACTCGATCCCCCAGCTACTACCTCGCTTGTTCAAGCCAAACCTTATCTTGCTTTCACCCCGATTCAACCGGCCCCTATGACTTCTCCCACTACTACAATGCCTCAGCCACCTCAATAGGAACCACCTCCTGTTGCAACCACTTCGAGTAAGAAGGGTAAAGCTCACAAGAGGGCATAAAAAGACACTGTTGCCCCAATAAACCATGCTCCTCCTCTGCCTTCAAATCATACACCTCATTGTGCTTTGTGTGATGTTATCAGTCACGCCACCCATACATATCCTGAATTTCCTTGTCTCAAGCCCATGGTTAACGAAGCATTTCCGGAGTCTGATATCCTAGAGGTATATGTCACTATACCCGCTTTAGTCCCAAAACACACGTCTTTGCGCACAAATCACCCCTGTGATTTGTGTGATTTCCATGGCCACTATACTAACCTCTGTCCCTGCCTCAATGACTTCCGCACCTTTCTAGAGGTAGTTCGCCAATACAAGGCCAAGTGAAATGAGTCCATCTCTCCCTTATTTGCGCATTTTGCTTCAGCAAAACTAGAGGACACATCCACTCCTATTGGAATTCCCCCTCTGGATGTCGAAATGACAGAGTCTTTGGCCACTGTCCACTACCTGTCATCATCTATGAAATCCTCGATGGAAGACCCCCCTGGGCCTTCCCCTTCTGTTTCACCTGACCTCCCTTCAGCGATCACCTTGGGCTCAAAATCAGTGGATCCTTCATCTACTTTTTTTCTGTCACCCCTTGTGATGATGCACATGTGAACCTCTCTTCTCATGATGATGAGTCAGGTAGCTTCACCGCATTAAGTTGTCTTTCTTCTACCAGTCACCGCATCTTCTATTACAATGACGACATTATGGAAGTAGTCACCACCCCTGAATTTATCTATCCCCCCTTACATCAAACCCATGTATTCGAACCACATACACCTTGTGTCCATTACAGTGACACCAAATGTTTGGGTAAGGGGGCACCCATATTTGAGAGGCCACGAGAATCAATTCTCCACAAATATCCTAGTGCATTTGGTCATTTCGACTCTAGTACCATCATTCTTCCTTGTTTAGAAGAACCTCTAGAGTCTCATATCACTTCAGATCACTCTAGGGATGATACCCCTCATCATTCCTTCATCTTACATCAAAAACCCTGTCCCTTCGACATTGTTGTAAAACAACCTGTGGGCTTTCTTAGAGAGCCCCAGTTCACTATCTCCAAATCACCTCTTTGGGATAGTGACACCATGTATCCCAACCTAGAAAATTGGTCCATTTTTTTCATATATGCAGTACCAAAAGAGATTAGTAATCCTCCATTCCCTTTCTCAAACTGCATAACCATAAAAAAACAAATGGCACACCACATCATTTAAATGTGTTTAGATTCCCATTTTCTACATACATTTTAGCATGACCATAACATGCTTGGGGGCACCTATGCCTCTTAATCATAAAAAAATCCTAGATCTTAGCCAAAGACAGCACTAAAACCTCCTTTCTCTGATAGGTCTCACTTTTCAAGTCATTTCCTGGGATAGGTCGTAGTTTTTTTCCTAATACCTACTACCCAGGTCGCAGAAAAAACCCCAAAAAGTGTGACCTGACCTGTTCATGAGCTCTGGGTACCTAAACTGAAATTTTGATCCCCTTAATTGAAAGAGTAGGGTTAGGCCTCTTACCTACAACTGGAAAATCTCGATTCCAACGGTCGATTTTTCCGCTACTATCATCGCAAGATTTAGGGCCTTCTCTCTTCTCTACATTCACCACAGCGACACTTGAAAATGAGTGGATTTGGAGGGAAAATGCCTTATTAAAAGAAAAACCCAAATTTTTCTTTCACCTACTGCAGCCAAACCATAGCTCAGTTTGACAAACCGTCTATACCATTGGAAAGCTCTCACCAAACCCTCAAATGGGTATCTGTTAGTTTTTTTTTATTTGATACTTCACTAGGACACATGTTTTCCAAGAAAGGTCACTTCACAACCCCTCAAAATCGAATTTATTCACTTGCAACACTTGTAATTGGGGCACCACTTCGCTTTCATACTTGTCCATTTTCGTGTTGATTTTCGTCGTGTGTAACCATCATGTACTCATGTTTTTATGGTCCCCATTGGACCTTTTCTATGTGGTAACTTCATTGAGTCGCCTTTGTTTAGAGCATCCGAGTTGAGTCATCAACGCATTCATGGAGTTTATCCCGAGTCCCTTTGTATCCTGCTATAGTCCTCCATCCTTCATTGCTTGGTTCCTCTCTCATGTCACACATTATGGCCTTCAATCCTACTATCCCCTATCCCTCATGATATTATGTCAGTCACTACCAAGTCATCCATGCCCTTTATTCTCTAACAAGAGAATTCTTCCATCCGCTCCTCAATACCCCCCATTTCATCATCATCCCCGGTGTCAGTCTGCCAATCACTCTACTATTTTTTCTCATGCCTTAGTTGAGGATCCCTTATTGCCTCACCTATGGCGGACCTCCTTCTGTCGACATCAGATCATTCAATCTAGAAGACAGGTCTAGAGGGCGGTGTACCTTGGTTTCAGCTTCCACTCTTGTTCAGTGCCTTGGATCAGGCAAAGGGATTCCTTATTTCCCTTTAACTTGATTGTTTCTAAACTCCAGCTCCTTTCATCATGATCGAGATCTATATACTTGATGGTTCAGTGATGCAACAGTTGATACTGGTGATTCCCAGGTATGTGTAAGATGTTTTCAGCCCTCATGAGGGGGTGGCCCTATATATTTGATGATGTCAACCTCAGCCACTTGCAGCACCTTTTTGTTTGCATGTGTCAGTCAAATTTTCAAAGCCCTTTCCCATTTACAAGGGCATTTGGGTTGTATTTGTATCTCATGTACTCATATATTATTGTATAAGTCTTGGCTGTTATCCCAGGCATAATATGTATGTGGGATTCATTATTATGTTTTTACCTAGCCCATGTTTATGCCAGCATGTACTATATTGTTCAAGCCCTTGTTTATTGGATGCGTTATTCATTGTACTTTGTCTCGGCAGGCATAGGTATGCCTCCCCCACCGCCTATAGCACAAGTACTCACTCATAAAAGAGACTTGTTGCACCTGTAATTCTTGCCTCCTCAAGGTCTAGTCATTTAGCGCTTCGTTCTACCTTATATTTCTCTCTCTTTGACTTCCCCTTCGGTGTCTAGTGATTGAGTTCTTATAATGTACTTTGGTCATACAATTAGCTCCAAATGCTGGCACACTAGGGGGAAATTTGTTACACCATTTTTTGGTCATCTAACCCATTACTATTAGATGGACGTAAGTACACCATGTAAGACCAATTTTACCCTAAGTAAAATTGCTTTCACTATGAAAAATAACTTAGTAAACCACCTTTATTAAGTTGTTTATGGTCTAAACAGGAAACCCCATGAGGAAATATTAAATAAATCTACATTTGTTTGATTTTCCTCAGGGAATAATTAGTTAAACATCAGTTTAATTAATATTCCTGGTCATATTTAACCCAATACAAGAAAATTAATTAGATAAATCATTATTTATCTTATTGTTTTCTAGGAATAATTATTTAAACATTATTTAAATAATATTCCTTGTTAAATTTGACTAAATCACCCTTAAATTAAATAAATCATTATTTATTTGATTATTACTCAACCACATTCTTAAAATAATAAATAAATCATTTATTTATTTGTTATTTACAAATAAAAGGGTTTGACCCAAGTCAAATTCTTTTTCCCTCCAACAAATATAATAAAATATTCCATAAAATTTGGATCTTGATTTGGTTAACAATATTTTAATTATGCACCAATATCTAGATTAATTCAATATTTTTTTATATATAGAAGGGGTTTTCCATTCATTCACTACCTTTTGTTGCCTAAAGATCACTCTGGATCTATACTTTTGGTCTGACTTTGATCCACCATCATTGCCATATTTTTCTATCTTTTTTCTTGTGAGCTCCCTTTGAGTTCCATTTTTGTTTTGGTTTTCTACACCATCAAGAGAGAGTAATTTTAGATCTGAAGTGCTGAGGACTTACAAGAACCCATCCCATTGAGGAGAATTGGTAACATTCTTCTATGTTTTCCTCCCAAGTGCCCTTAATATAAAATTCATTCAACATATTCTTGTCTTGTCTATTGGATTCATGGAGTGAATCTCATTTTTATTTACTGCTTAATGTCTTTTGATGCATAGATCTAGATTTTTGCAGCATTTATCTTGATCACATAATTGCATATCTGAAGATATTGGCAGCCATATTTACTATTAGGGTTGTTTGTTATACACATCTAAAGTGGTATTTTTTCGTACACTTGCAATTAAGATTCATACTAACACATTGTATCCAACATAATAAATATATCATTTTTTTTGTGATTGTGCCCTAGATCTGCCCAAAATTGAATAAGGGGATCTTAGGTACACCATAAGTGTGTTTGTGATGGCACATGATTATTGATGTCTAATGGAGAACACAAATGCATGCACATAATAAATTCTCTTCAATATCACATAATCATGCTTACATAAGAAAAATACAAATAATCAAAATGTTGCAAACTCAAGCTGAAAAAACATAATCAAAGATCTCAAGTTGACAACATCAACATTCTATAAAGGATTCCATATCATTCAATCAAGGAATTCAAGTTAATGAAGCTGCAAACTCAAGCATTTCAAGAAAATTCTACATCAACATTCAACGACACTTAGTCATTGTGTAACTTGCAAATAAATTTATTTTTTGTAAGTCAATTGGATTGTAAGGGTGCATTCTTAGTTGAAACCGACACCCAATATTTTAATTGATAAGAGGACAAGTGAGTTAATTCTCTTCAACTCAGAAAATTAATCCAAGTGAGTTCATTGTTTTAAGTGAGTCATTAAAATAATTAAGAGTTTCTCTTGAGTGCATTCTCGACACCCTTATTTTAATCAATCAAGTTTGTACAAAGTTCACAACATCAAGTGAGCCAACGTGAAGTTAATTAAAGAAAAACTCACTCAAGTGAGCCAATACAAGCGAGCATGAAAAAATGGGAAAAGGTGGTAAACATCTTCAAAGTGCAGAGCTAGACATTAAAGAGCTGAAAGAGTGCAATCATGAGTTACAAAATACAATTGAGTTACTAGAACAGAAGTTGAAGCATAATCAAAACTTAATCAAGAAAATGAACATCACATTAGAAGCAGTGAATGACTTTCAAATTGATCTTGAGATGAAATAAAAACTCATTCATGCACTCCAACTTAAATTAAGTGAAAAACAAGATATGCTTGATGCACAGTAAACAAAGAAGATAGATGCAAGTTGTGACACCGAAGACCTCATCTAGCAAGTTGATGAAATTTGTGATACAAGTGATCTTATTAAGCATACTGATGAAGGTTGTGACATAGAATATCAAATCAATCAAGTTGATGTCAGTTGCAACACAAGTGATATTATCCAGCCAGTTGTACTACTTAATGATGCAACAAGTAGTACCAAAGATCAAATTGAACAATTTGATGCATAATTTCAACCAAATTAATCATTAATTGAAATGGTTGATGTTCAGTGTAATATAGATGATTTCATCAATACAACTCAACATATCAATAGCAGCATTAGGTGTGAATAACAACAACAAGATGACCTTTTCAAGAAAGTGATCAGACCTTGGGAAGAAATATCCTTCAACAAAGATCGACATGGACTAGGCTACACTTGTTATCACCAAATTGATCTTGATTGGATGCTCATCAATCAACTCAGTGTAACTCTTTCAAACCACTTCTAATTGAATATTAGCCTCTTTAGTTTGAGAGGGCTCTCTCAAGGGGGGTTTATGATTTTGAATAATGATAGTACTAGATGGCTAACTCTATGGAATTGTAACTTGTTTTGTATGATTGCAGGTTGAAAAATGCAGGCTTGCTACCATTGGGCTTATGGAGTCAACAATCAGTAGTCTTAGTGATAGTGCATCTTCACATGGAAGCTGAGGCAGATAGAGGTTTTCAACAGAGATAATTCACACATACAACATAGGAAAACACAGTCATTTCACCACTAAAGAAAGTTAGAGAATAATATTATGAATTCTGAGTAATTAGGGATGAAATCTACTACAAATGATTAAACATAAGATAAAGATCAATAATACATCAAAAACCTCATGAGAATCTCAAGTTTGGAAGTAGAATGTCACTTTGTATTACTAATATTGGTCAAAAACATACAAGCAACAATTTGGTGCAAATGTTCTCCAATCCCTTGCTTCTTCGATGTTTTTTCTATAAATAGATATTCTTTAAAATATGGATGATTTTCCTGGTGGGTAGATCCTTGAATTCTACTATGACACCTTTCATAACTAAAATTAATAACTTAAAATAGAAAACTGACAGCTAGGTACCTTCGAAGAAAAAAACTCCTAATAGGACTCTCTATCTCCTATTTATTACATTCCTCTATCTTATCTGTGAAACAGTTACATGATGGTTACATAATGAATGTCACATGCTCGTAGGACACATGACCAATTTCACTACCACTTTACATATTTATAGCATCCTTAGATCTGTGGAACATAACCCTGCATTTTAGGAATGGATGACCTTCATCTTCAACGTTGTTTTGACTGATGACATGTCTTCATGGCACTCCTTTTGATTCATAAATATCTGCTAATAAGATCATGTTAGGTTCCTATATTACTAGTTTAGTCCCTTATTTTTATTAATGTAGCCCCCTTATTGTTATTGTTGTACCCCTGTAACCCCAATATTGTTATTATTGTGCCCTTACATTACTATTGTTAGGTCGTCTAGGATTATATTGTAGCCCCATGGACTCCTATATATAGAAGGAGGTTTCGGTCATTTGTATCATCCAAGAATTGTTCATTTATGTAATGTATTGGAGGTTTCCCCCTCGAAGTGGCTAATTTATAAGGTGTTGATCTCTCTTTCCTTCTATTTTTGGAGTTGGTTTCATAACATTTAGTATCAGAGCTTTGGATTCTAGGGTTTCGCTGCTCCAAACAGGTCATCATGGAATTTTTGCTATAAATTTTTTTCTACGAAGGTTCAAAAGCTGAAATGTTTATAGAGAAAATCCGAATCCTAAGGAACGTCTTGGAAAATTTTCAAATCTTGGTTCGCAACATTTCTAGAGATATGGTCTATGAAAGTTAGGGATTTTGCAGGCTCCTAAATTTAACCTAAACAGGTCATCGTGGATTTTTCGCTATAATTTTTTTTCTATGAGGGTTCAGAAGCTGAAATTTTTACAAAGCAAAGCCGCAATCCCGAGGAACGCCATGGAAAATTTCAGAGCTTGATTCGCAATATTTTCGGAGATAGGGTCTGTGGAAATTAGGGATTTTTCAGGCTCCCAAATTTCATCTCAAAGAGGTGACCATGGAAAAATCACCATAACTCTCTCTAAGCATTGGATTAGAATTCTGTAAAAAGCGGCCTCAAGTACACAGACTATAGTTTCCTCTGTATCAATTTCAGAGCCGAAGGAGGAAATAGTGACACGTGGCAGGCCATACAAGTTCTCTCTACTGAACCAGTCCATAATCAGGTCATTGTGGGAGATTGGGCATAACTTTGTCTTGAAGAATCCAAATCAGGTGAGACCTGTGGAAATTTAAAGAAGCTTCAGAGGGATACTACAAGGCCAAATTTCAGATATTGAAGATCTGAAATAACATAGATAATTCAGTTTCAATATCGAGCTCCTCAAAATCAATAAAAAGGTGTGTATTTTTTTTCGAATTGCATAAGTCTTGTGTGAAAAATCAGTTTGAATTGATTCTAAGGGCGTATTGTAGAATAGATATCAGTATTCGGTTATAAAATCCCCCCTAAAATAATTCAACACCCATTAAGCCTTTAAAAGGCTCTACTATGACTCATGAAGACGAATAATTGCAACATGACATATTAAAATTACAAGAGCAACTGCACCAAATTTTGCTCTCGTAAAGAGCAACAAAAAATGAAATGGAAGTTTTGAAGAAAGGCGTGGAAGCTAAGATGGATGGTTTGAAGAAAGGCATGGAAGCTAAGATGGATGGCATGGAAGCTGGCATGGAAGCTAAGATGGATGACATGAAAGACAACATGGAAAACATGAAAGAAAACATGGAAAACATGAAGAATGATCTAAATGCACACATGGAAGGTTTGACAAAGTTTATACAAGAAATGTTTCCTAATGCCGAAAAGATAGTAGAGTAAACTAATGATGAGAAAAAAATAAATTTTAATCGTGATTTCATAAACTCTAATCTTGGATGGAAGAACCATCATATTCCAAAGATGGATATGAGGAAGTCTGATGGAAAGGATCCCGTAACACGGATATTATAGATGGAGCAATATTTTGATCTCAATAATGTGCAAAACACATAAAAGGTACACATTGCAACTTTACATTTAGAAAAAAATATATTTGTATGGTATCGATGGCTTTGCTCCCATAAAAAAATTGTCACTTGGTCACTTTTTATGGAGGAAATTATAGCACATTATCATGATACAAAAAGCAACACCTTCTTTAGCCAAGTGATAAATCTCAAACAAAAGGGTTTAGTGGTGGAGCACATTGAGGACTTCCAAAAATTGAATATAAGGGTAATTGATATTCCAAAGGAACACAGGATTGATTTCTTCATAGGGACTTTAAAGGATAACATCCAACATGAAGTTCATGTCTGGGAACCTGATTCATTGGAAAAGGCATTTAGGTTGGAAAGAAAAATTGAATGTAAAATTATGGCGACAAGGAAGCCTACCACTCACATATATAAATATGGAAGTGTTGCTACTCCTAGACTTCCACAACCTACAAGGTTGACACCACAACAATTGGAAGAAAAAAGAGAAAAAGGGCTTTTCTATATTTTTTAGTCCCCTAAATTGCATTCTTTTTTACCATTCTTCCCTTCCCAAATCGTAATAATTTACCCTGTTTTACCTATCTTATGCACCCTCATCCTGCACTAGTGCGAGAACGATGACACATTTTGCATTAACTTCATACTTTACATTTTTAACTCAACTTAGCATTTATTGACTATCTATTACGTGATTTCTTACTTAGAATTACTTTTGTAACTTATCGTTACCTGTTATGCTATTTAATAGATAAACACTTATCTTGACCGCTGATTTTTAGGGAAGAACAGATCTCGCACCAGCACTAGTGCCGTGAATCTTGGCATCGAATCCAAATCACTTGGGTTGCCTTCTGTTTTGTATTGCCTTAGCTACGATCAAAGAAGACATATCCAAAGGCAGCCGATTCCCAGCTATGAAAGCAGTTAAATTGAGAGTAGCTGAGATCAGACTTAAGAGAGACGAATAGTTGGAGATAGCTGCGACCTATTCTGTTAAAAGCGAATTAATTTTGAAGGCCGAAATATTATTCTGTAATCAATTATGTAATTTTTTATAACGATTTCTATAATTGGCTATGTAATGGTTAAACGATCTTTTTGGCCTGCGGCCAAAAGGATCTATATAAGCAGAAATGTAAATAGGAAAAAATGTTCAATGTTTTGATAGAATTGAATAGATCGGAGAATAGAACTAGTGAAGCGGTAACAAGCCTATCTTTTATTATTTCCCAAATCTCATCTGGATATGTAACCACGCATGTATTTGCTTTGAATATTTAATAAGAAGAGCTTCGCCTTATGCTTCATGGATTTTATTTCTTCATGCTTAAACAGTTGATGAATTGATTCAATACTGAGTAGTGTTTCCATTTGAAAGGGAAACACGCTGGTTGGCTAGGGCCCAGCCAACCCAGCACGTTCTCCCTCCTTTCTGTTCTTGCAATTTATGTCTGCTAAGTGTGATTTAATTTACATCATTTGAATTTATGTTTGAGTGAAATTATATCTGCAGTTTGAAGTAGTTAAATTTCCTTTTCTGCGTCTGAATTTAAATTTGCTTTCTCTACCTGGTTCAAATAGGAGAAATTATTTGTGCCATTGCACATTGGTGTGATATTCACTTTCTGCACATGTGTTTTGTTTTCTCCATCTGGTTCGAGCAGGAGAAATTACCTGCACCAGTGCACGTTGGTGTGCTATTCACTTTCTGCACGCTTGGTTTATTTTCTCTGCCTGGTGCAAGTAGGAGAACTGTTTCTACACCAGTGCTGGATAGTGTGATGCAGCAAGTCTCTTTAGTTTAATTCTAATAGCTTTCTTTCTTTCAGTTACATTTTAATTAAAATAATCGTTTCCTTATTCTCTACATATATTCATCTTTCTTATAAGAAATTTGATTTCATAACACTTGCAGTAATTTATCATTGATTTTGAGGACTAAAAGTTAAAGTGTAAGAAGCTCAGATCAGGTACAAGAACCAGTTTCTTGGTACTAGATCTGAGTGATGTGGACTTGAGAAAGTTCAGGGCCCTTGCACGAAGAAAATAATTTTTAGTATGGGCATTACTTTACACCTTCTTCATAGATCGATGTTCCTGCACTAGTGCAAGATCGATTCTTGCGGGAAGGATATCTTTACATGAGTAGGTTTGAAAGGGCCCATCTACTGAAGACTGCTAAGGTGTCTTTGCTAAATAAAACACATTCTTAGTAGATGATCAATATCCTGCTAGAGTAATTTCCTTCTTTTTATTTCCGAATCTCTCTTGCAAGTATATTTCTTCTTGTTCTAGCCTTAGATTATTTTGATGGTTTGAGTTGCCTTCCTCTCTAAAGTTTGATTTTTCAATTTTTCCTTTAAAAAGTAGGAGTTGATATTATAAATATTCATACCATCTCTGGCATTGCCTATGCTTCGTCTCTAAATAAATGAATCCCCCGAGTTGACAATTTAAGTGTTGAGGAATTTACTTAAGTGTAATTCCTACACCCAACATTTTGGCGTCGTTACCGGGGAGGCGATTTGATTTGGTAATAATTTTCTAATGATGCAATAGGGGTGAGTCTGCCTTTATCTTTTTGTGTTTTTTATGCAAGTGTGGTGAGCCTTATTTCATCCAATAACTTTGAAAATAAATTATCTTCAGATCTTTAATGTTATATCATTTTTGGGGTGTTGTAAGAACCCCTATTACTAATATGTGTGTGGAGACAGGGACTATCAATCAACCAGATGGACTTAAAGATGATAACAATTATGAAGGTCTCTCTCAAGCCCTAGCAGCTACTGGGATCTTGATCTCTACCCCTCAGGAAGAAAACTTCTTGATAATAGTCAAGGACTTGTCCATTTCTCCACCATCACAAGAGGATTTAGAAGTATCTTTTCAGGAGACAAATGAATCATGCACTATAATCAATGGAGAACATCCATTGGAACCTAATATTGAGGAGTTATTGACATGTCTATCAGTAGATCCAGAATGTAATCAAGAGACTACTCACCCTACGAAGAACAATCAACATGACATGGAAGAAGAGGGTGAGCAGCATGGGCCAAATCAAGAAATGGACCAAGGCTATCATGATTACATTGAACATTGGTTCCAAAAAAATACTCAAACAAGGCAACATAATCATCTTCTAAAACTCTTGTTGTCATATCATTTACATTCGTTGGTTTTTCATGCTCATGCACACTTTCAAGTTTGTATGATAAATTTGAGCATGAATATATATTTTCACCTGATCCGCACATGGCTTCATTGGAAGTACTCCTATACATAAAAAGAAGTCTTATGCCTCTTAGGTAAAGTAGGGTAGGTGAATAAAGTTGTTAAGATGCTAATTCGGTTTTTGATTTTTAAAGTGTAGTCATTAAAACTACTTTTGAGTCGCATTGGTTGTTAACACATACATCTGTGACACATCTTGTTGAGTATGATTCACTCTAATACCTCATGATTTTTCAAAGTAACCATGACTAGTCACTCTACGAAGTTGTCATCTGATATATATAATTTCAGTTTCCCTTAGAAGGTACTATTGGAAACCCCCTATGGAGGACCACTCTTGTTAAGTCATAATAAGCTACCCATGAGAACACTAGAATTTTTAATTCAAGAGGTCTTTTAGTCATTATCTAGGATATCTTTAATAAGTCTTTAGGGCAGAGGAAATAGTCAGTAATGATTAGTAATTAAAAACTTTTCACACCATCCCGTATTCTTAAGGAGTAGATCTGTCTCCCCACTTATTGAGTAATCTTTTAGGTTGATCATAATCAGACTATACAAAAGATTTAGGGGAGGATAGGAGGTCTCGTGATGAGCTGACATACCATGATCATGAAACCTAGAATGCATGACATTACTGCTTTTGATCACCAAGCCAGAATAATGGCTTTCAACTGAAAATTTGGAAGATAGGAGGTCTCATCACGAGCCAACCTGTTCATCCATGTTACTTCTTGTGAGTGGCACTACCATTAGTTGGTTACCAAGCCAGAGCAGTGGCCTTCATCTAAAATTAAAATAAGATAACTCTGGATCCATGCCTAGTAAGTGGGACATAGACATTTTGATGGGTCAAAAGACACCCTTGCCGAGGTTATGGACACTTGCGGGCAGCAGGGCTATGTCTGTGGTATTAAATTTAATTGCATACTATGATTTGCTTGGCTATCTTTCTCTTCCCCTAAACTTATCTTTTTTTCTTGGACAATGGTTTTAAAGACAATTTGAACATGATGCTTTGAGCTATATCTTTAAAAAAATCAAGAATCTTTAAGGATGTGGTACCCTTAGTAAAGGTTATTATTTGTTCTATATTAAGAGGGAATTTAGTTTGAATCTAGATGACAACGGAATTTAGAGTGTTCAATAAAGAGATTGCTAATTGGTATCATAACTCATTTTGACTTTCATGATATTTAGAGTGATGAATTACTCAATGATGACTGCTCACAAGATGCTGGTTGGCAACAATGTGTATTGATGGTGGTTGCCTCTAAATATGCATTGCATAATCTAGGTACAAGATTGCTATAGTATGTGCATGAAATTGAGGTAGTTATTTTGAGATTGCACCTTTTCAAAAAAAAATTATTTTCATTATAAGGCTTTGGGCAGAAACAAAACAAGGAATTCATTTGGGACAAGGTAACAGGTATGTACCATACTCTTTTGTCTATAATTCTCCCTATAGTTATTTTTCTTGCACCAATGCAGGCAGAACTTCCACAATTTTTTTTTCCTTTCTTCATATCCCATTTCGTTTTTTTCCCTCAAGTTTCTTCTCGGAATCCTAGTATAATTAACCTTCCCATATTCTTCTAAATTCACCCTATCTGCTTCGAAGAAATCCCACTTTAACCCTAAATTTTTTTTTCCTATCCCACTTCTTATTTCCCTCTTTTGGTACTTTCCTGGAATCCCTGTGACAAAATTCCTTCCCATTCTAATATTTTCCTTTCCCACTCCTTTGTTCTCATGAGTTTATTGCAAGATATTGCATATAAAGAGCAGAAGGATGTGCTCTGAAACATCAAGAAAGGGGGAAGCAAAATTCAGAATAAGTTGAGGAAATCATGTGAAATCCAGCCTATATTTTAATTCTCTATCTTAATATTATGCTTGCACTAGTGCAAGCATGTTGTCCTATATGATAATATGAGCAGAAAAGTACCAGCAGAATGATATGATTTAAGCGGTGCAAAGATTAGTACAAGCATGCACCTCATCAACAACATAGCACAAGTTATCATATGACATAAGAAAGCGATCATGATGGAAAGTTATATGATTTTTTTCATATGATTGAAAAGTATTTATGCTATTATATTACCTAGGAGGAAATTAGTTAAAGTAAAAAGTTTTTTAAGTAGAAATCATGATCTTTTTAATGAGTGCTAAGTTTTTTTTTGTAATTATGAAGAAATGTAAGAATCGTGTTGATCATTGTTTGCATATAATCTACCCCGCTCTGCAATAATTTGAAATATCCTTCGCTTATAACTCCCCTCGCTCATACATTTATCCTAAATGTCCCTTCATTGTGATTATTACTGTACTTAACCGTTAAACCGCCATCGCGCATACCAATTAAGCCTTACAAGAAATGTTGAGTATTTATGGAAAATTAATCAGAGATACGGCTATATCTTTATGTATGAAAGATGATTCCCCAGTATTGCATGCAAGCCTTGGAACTTATTTTTCATAGCCGATAGCAAAATTCCGCCCATTCGAAATGAGCCCCTGTCTCTTAGCAAGATTGAGAAAACTACCGAATTTCGCAACAGTATTCCACTGTTGTGGGAGTCGGTATTTCTACTATTCCTGCAGAAGTTCTATGGGTATGATAGGGAGGTCACCCTACAATTCACAAGAAGCTTTAAGAATGACCAAGTGAGAATTGGGCTGCTCGAATTCAAAGTCACGAAGAAATTTGTATAAGCAACAATGGGCTTGGAGAATACGGGAGTGGAGTGGTTCAAGAACCAGAAGTTGGAAAGAAAACACTGGCAACACTTTTTCAAGGATAAGAGGATGGAGGTGAATTAGAAATGCGGAGTCCCGTGCAAAGCCCTGTTGGGTCAATGGCAGGATCTCCTGTTTGTTTTGCATAAATTTGTGACCTAGGAAGGGAGGTACACTTGTACCCTGGTGTATCATTTTAGACTGCTGCAACATTTTGAAGGAGGCCGGCACATTCGTTGGAAGATGAACTTCCCCTAATTTTTGCTCAAAATCTTGGAGAAAATGGCTAGAAGCATACAGGATGGAAGGGAGGACCAGGCAGATACACGATTATACCATCATGGCCTGATAAAAATCCTAGTCTTAAAACAACTGGAGAGCAAAGGTATGACATGGGAAGAGATGTTGAAACATTTGCACGGGAATTTAGTCTAGGGAAAGAAGATGGAGACTCCTACTAGTACAAGTAAGGGTCTGAACAGAAGCGAAAAGGGAAGTTCTTCTCGCACTAGTGCGAAAATAAAATGGTCAGAAAAATCGACAGAAGAGAAGACCCCGTCTTCCATTAAGGAAACAGTTGGCACACCCACTGAAGAAACCCCTTCTACATAGGCACAGGCCTCTGAACACGACAATTTGTCGGTCCTTGCAGACGCGGTGAATATTGCACAAGTCGGGGACGATACTATGCTGGCACATTTTATCAAAAGACCCCATAAGAAGAGTAAAATCGCCAATGTAGGTAAGAAACCACAACCCCCACAGTGTATGGAATCCCATTCTTCACCAGCACAAGAAGAACCCATAGAAGAAGAGGAGCCAAAAGAAGAAGAAGAGGCAGAAGAACCCACAAAAGACGAGGAACCAGATGAAGATGAACCGGAGCAGAAGGAAGGAGACCTGGAAAAAGAGGGACCATAGGTAGAAGAGTTCCTTGACATGACCATGGAAAATATAGAAGTCCTAGAGCCAGTGACAGCCCCTACTGAGACAGAGGGAGAAAATAACTGGTGACTCCTGCTGCTCGCATAGCAGAATTAGAACTCTAAGTGAAAAACTTGGAGCAGCTTGTGACCAAAGCACAAGAGGAGAAAGAATAAAGCAGAGACTAATTGATGGCAGAGCTCAAAGAAAATAAAAGCAAGGTTAAAGTATGGAAATATTGGGCTGGATGTTGTTTCAGGCGGTTGAGAAAGGTAGCAAATAAGTTAAGGCACATCAAGAGGAAGAAGGCTAAAACAGTGCAGCCTGAGGACAACATGCCGGAACAGGACTGAGTTGGAGTATTCAAAAATTTTAGTTTTTTGTAGAGGTAAAAAAGTTGTGTGAGGACACACAACAATTTAGGGATGGGAGAATGTTAGTCCCATAAATTTAATTCTTTTTTACCATTCTTTCCTTCCCAAATCGTAATCATTTACCTTGTTTTACCTATCTTATGCACCCTCATCCTACACTAGTGCGAGAACGATGACACATTTTGCATTAACTTCATATTTTACATTTTTAAATCAACTTAGCATTTATTAACTATCTATTACATGATTTCTTACTTAGAATTACTTTTGTAACTTATCGTTCCCTCCTATGCTATTTAATAGATAAACACTTATCTTGACCACTGATTTTTAGTGTAGAACAGATCTCGCACCAGCACTAGCGCCGTGAATCTTGGCAGCGAATCCGGATCACTTGGGTTGCCACCTATTTTGTACTGCCTTAGCTATGATAAATGAAGACATATCCCAAGTCAGCCGAGTCCCAGCTATGACAGCAGTTAAATCTAGAGTAGCTGAGATTAGACTTACGAGAGACGAACAGCTGGAGATAGTCGCAGCCTATTCTGTTAAAAGCGATTTAATTTTGAAGGCTGAAAGCTTATTCTGCAATCAATTATGTAATTTATTATAACGATTTCTGTAATTGGCTATGTAATGGTTAAACAATCCTTTTGGCCTACAGCCAAAAGGATCTATATAAGAAAAAATGAAAATAGGACAAGATGTTCAATGTTTTGATAGAATTGAATAGATCGGAGAATAGAACTAGTGAGGTAGTAACAAGCCTGTCTTTTGTTATCACCTAAATCTCGGCTGGATATGTAACCACGCATGTATTTTCTATGAGGATTTAATAAGAAGATCTCTGCCTTATGCTTCATGGATTTTATTTCTTCATGCTTAAACAGTTGATGAATTGATTCAATACTGAGTAGTGTTTCCGTTTGAAAGGGAAACGCGGTGGTTGGCTAGGGCCTAGCCAACCTAGCACGTTCTGCCTCCTTTTTTCTCTTGCAATTTATTTCTGCCAAGTGTGATTTAATTTACAGCATTTGAATTTTTGTTTGAGTGAAAGCAGGTCTGCAGTGGGAAGTAGTTAAATTTCCTTTTCTGCATATGAATTTAAATTTGCTTTCTCTGCCTGGTTCAAATAGGAGAATCTGTGCCAGTGCACGTTGGTGTGCTATTCACTTTCTGCACATGTGGTTTTTTTTCTCCGCCTGGTTCAAGTAGGAGAAATTACCTGCGCTGGTGCACGTTGGTATGCTATTCACTTTCTGCACGTTTGGTTTATTTTCTCCGCCTGGTGCAAGAAAGAGAACTGTTTCTGCACCAGTGCTGGATAGTGTGATGCAGCAAGTCTTTTTAGTTTACTTATAACAACTTTCTTGCTTTCAGTTACATTTTAATTAAAAATATCATTTCCTTATTCTCTACAGATATTCATCTTTTTTATAAGCAATTTGGTTTCATAAACTTGCAGTAATTAATCATTGATTTCAAGGACTAAAATTTAAAGTGTAAGAAGCTCAAATTAGGTACAAGAACCAGTTCCTGGGTACCAGATCTGAGTGCTGTGGACTTGAGAAATTTCAGGGCCCTTGCACGAAGAAAATAATTTTTAGTACGGACATTACTTTACACCTTCTTCATAGATCGTTGTTCCCGCACAAGTGCAAGAAGACTGCACTAGTGCAAGATCAATTCTTGTGGGAAGGATATATTTACATGAGCAGGTTTGAAAGGGCCCATCTGTTGAAGACTACTAAGGTGTCTTTTCTAAATAAAACACATTCTCAGTAGATGATCAATATCCCGCTAGAGTAATTGCCTTCCTTTTATTTCCGAATCTCTCTTGCAAGTATATTTCTTCTTGTTCTAGCCTCAGATTGTTTTGATGGTTTCAGTTGCCTTCCTCTCTAAAGTTTTATTTTGAAAATTTTCCTTTAAAAAGTAGGATTTGATATTATAAATATTCATACCATATCTGGCATTGCCTGTGCTTCGTCTCTAAGTTTACGAATCCCCCGGGTTGACAATTTAAGTGTTGAGGACTTAACTTAAGTGTAATTCCTGCATCCAACAATACTTGTGATATAAAATACACTAAAGTTCATAAGTGTGCTAAGAAGAAATTATTTTACATAGATTGTGAAGAGGAAGAAGAAAATGAACAAGAATCTTCAAAAGAAGAGGATATACACCAGGAACCAACCCTAAAAGAGGAAGAAATGAGTCTGACCATATCGTGTAATGCATTGGCAGGAATTACCACTCCTCAAAATCTCAAGATAGAAGGACATATCAAGAAGAAAAAGGTAATAGTGTTGATTGATTCAGGTAGCACCCATAATTTTATTCATTGTAAGGTAGCCAAGGAATTGAATTGTTTCCTATACCCAGCACCAGAATGTCAAGTGATGGTTGCAAATGAAGGAAATATAAATTTCTCTGGAAAATGCCATAATATCAAGCTAACCATGGGGGAATATGTATTGAATATTCCAATGCTTTCCATTCCTATGGGAGGTGTTGATGTTGTACTAGGAGTACAATGGTTACAATCTTTGGTGACGGTAGCTTTTAATTTTCAAGAACTTTTCTTGAAATTTTTTTCAGAAGGAAAGGAAGTCGAATTACGGGGTATTGAAGGGAAGCCAGGAAGGATAATAAGCTCTAATGTCATGACAAAGCTTCTAAAGAAATAAAAATGAGGCGTAATTGCACAATTATGCTCACTAGAAGTTCCGACATCAAAATCATCTATTTCTGCAGATCTCCAACAAGTCTTGGACAATCATTCTAAGGTGTTTGAAACTCCCAAAGGACTCCCACCTATTCGTGATCATGATCATGCTATTAATTTGATTCTAGGAAGTGTTCCTCCAAACATCAGGCCTTATAGATATCCTTACTTCCAAAAGAGCGAAATTGAACGTATGATTGCAGAAATGTTAGAGGCAGGTATAATTCAACCTAGTCAAAGTTCTTTCTCTGCTCCTGTAGTATTGGTACACAAGAAGGATGGATCATAGCGAATGTGTCCGGATTATAGGGAGCTC
Source organism: Pinus albicaulis (assembly GCA_034641835.2). Lineage (NCBI taxonomy): Eukaryota > Viridiplantae > Streptophyta > Pinopsida > Pinales > Pinaceae > Pinus > Pinus albicaulis. The sequence goes on from CM076575.1 coordinate 1,782,728,722, forward strand.
AATAAGCTCACCATTAAAGATAAATTTCCCATTCCTGTGATTGATGAATTATTTGATGAATTACATGGAGCAATTTATTTTACCAAGTTGGATCTTCGTTCAAGATATCATCAAATTAGAATGAAGACTGAAGATATTCCAAAAACAGCGTTTTGAACTCATGAGGGTCATTATGAATTTTTGGTCATGCCTTTTGGCCTTACCAATGCACCTTCTACATTTCAAGGGTTGATGAATTCCATTTTCAAACCCTTCCTTAGAAAATTTGTGTTAGTAGTTTTTGATGATATACTAATCTACAGCAAGTCTTGGAAGGATCATGTTCAACATGTTGACAGGGTGCTCAAACTATTGCAGGAGAAACAATTATATGCAAAAACATCCAAATTTTTCTTTGGAGTAGAAGAGGTGGAATATTTGGGTCATATTGTATCTCACAAGGGTGTTAAGGTAGACCCTAACAAAATTAAAGCCATTAAGGAATGGAAAGTCCCCACAACCATAAAGAAATTGCGAGGATTTCTTAGGTTAACAGGGTATTATCACAAGTTTGTTAAGAATTATGGGAGAATAGCAGCACCTCTAACAACATTATTGAAGAAATATGCATTTTCATGGACTCCTGAAGAAACTAAGGCCTTTGAACATCTTAAAGAGGCAATGTGCCTAACACCGGTCTTAGCTATGCCAGACTTCACAAAAACCTTTATTGTGGAATGTGATGCCTCAGGAAATGGAATTGGTTTTGTTTTAATGCAAGAAGGAAGACTCATTGCTTTTGAAAGTCGTCCAGTCAAATGAAAGTATTTACAGAAAGCTATTTATGAGAAGGAAATGTTAGCAATATTGCATGCACTAAAGAAATGGTGACCTTACCTAATGGGAAGGCACTTCAAGGTAAAAATTGGTCGTGATAGTCTTAAACACTTTTTGGAACAAAGAATATCTTCAGAAGAGCAACAAAAATGTGTCACAAAGATGTCAGGTTATGACTTTGAAATAATCTATAAAAAAGGGAAGCTAAATGTTGTTGCAGATGCACTCTCAAGAAAGAATGAAGATGTGGAAGCATTGCTTTGTGTCATTTCTATTATCCAACCAAATTGGATAACCGAAGTAAGGGATGAATGGAAGAAGGACGAAGAAGTGTGGACACTCATTCAAAGTTGCAGCAAGATCCTAGTACATCTGATACATTTAGTTGGAAAAATGATTCCTTATGGTACAAATATTGGTTATATCTTTGTAAGAATTCCCAACTAAAATAAAATATTATTTTGCAATCGCACACTTCTCCTTTAGGAGGACACTTAGGATTTTTAAAACTTACCACAGGGTGAAGAAATATTTTTTTTTGGATGGCCTTAAATCTGATATTCAAAAGTTTGTGGCAGAATGTTTGGTTTTCCAGCAAAATAAAGTTGAGACAATTAAGACCCCGAGTCTTCTACAACCTTTATCCATTCAAAGTCAACGTTGGGAGGAGATTTCAATGGATTTTATCACAGGTTTACCTAAGTCCAAAGGAAAGAATGTCATCATGGTGGTAGTTGATAGACTTACCAAGTATGCACACTTTTGTGTATTATCTCATCCATTTAAAGCAAGTACATTTGCTACTACATTTATGGACACAATTAAAAAGCTACATGGAAATCCAAAGATTATTGTGAGCGACAGAGATCCCATTTTTACTGGAAATTTTTGGACGTCGTTATTTTCTTGTTTGGGCACTCAATTAGCTCATAGCTCATCTTATCATCCTCAATCTGATGGTCAAACTGAGATAGTGAATAAATGTTTGGAAGGATATATTCGTTGTTTTCTATCTAATAAAAAAACACAATGGGTCAAGTGGTTACCTCTCGTTGAATGGTGGTATAACACTTCCTTCCGTACTACAGAAAAAATGACCCCATTTATGGCACTTTATGGATATCATCCGCCATTTATCACATCATCTTTAGAGAAAATTATAAGGTTCAAGAAGTGGAAGATCACATCAAGCATCAACAAGAATTTCTCCAACTCTTAAAGGATAACCTAAATTTAGCACAAAATCGAATGAAAGAACAAGCATATCAACATCGCAGCGAGAGAAGTTTTGATGTAGGAGATTGGGTATTTTTACAGCTACAACCATACAAGAAAATGTCCCTCAAGAAAGCTAAGAAGGATAATAAATTGTCGCCAAAGTACTATGGTCCTTACAAGGTGTTGCAAAAGATTGGTAGTATGGCATACAAATTAGAGCTTCCTGCTTCTTCGCGAGTGCATCCAGTATTCCATGTTTCATGCTTAAAGAAGGTTATAGGTGAAAATTTTCTAGTTCAAAAAATATTGCCAGAACTTGATGAGGAATTAAAAATCATATTGGAACCTGAAGCGGTCATGGAAACAAGAACTTGACAACTACGAAATCGATCAATTTCAGAGTATCTCATCAAGTGGAATAACTTACCCACTAAAGATTCTACATGGGAGGATGAAAATTTTATGCAGAAGCACCCAGAGCTACTCAAGCGTTGAGGACAACACTTTTTTGAAGGATAGGGGCATGTTAGGTCCCTATATTAATAGTTTAGTCCCTTATTGTTATTATTGTAGCCCCCTTATTGTTATTGTTGTACCCCTTTAACCCCAATATTGTTATTATTGTGCCCTTACATTATTATTGCTAGGTCAGCTAGGATTATATTGTGGCCCCATGGACTCCTATATACAAAAGTAGGTTTTGGTCATTTGTATCATCCAAGAATTTTTCATTTATGTAATGTATTGGAGGTTGCCCCCTCGAAGTGGCTGATTTCTAAGGCGTTGATCTCTCTTTTCTTCTATTTTTGGAGCTAGTTTCATAACAGATCCACTGACATGCTGAAGGTCTCCATCTGGAAAACATTGCTTTTAAGATGCTTAAAATCCTTCAACAATTGCTCGCTACGAAAAAAGGATAGTTTCGTAGCAAGTTTTGGTAGCGTGGGAAAAGTGGCTTTTCCATCCATGTTCTTCACTTATTTGTGTCCCATCATCTTAATCAGGTCATGACACCTTACCATCATGAATCCCTCTCCTTAAATCATACCAAAACTGAATTTAAATGCAAAAAGGCACCTATAGGTTTTTTCGTAGTGTATTTATAGCTTCAAGCCTGGGGTACACTACAAAAATGTGCAAAAAACCAGAAATTGCTCCTTTCAAGAACATCTTCAAAAACTATATTCTAGTTGTAAAATTGGGGTTCTCTACATGTTATGAACCTCCCAAAACATTTTTCATCTTACCTTATTACTCTTGTGGTGTTTCCTCCTCATTTACAATCAGTTGACTAATGGGCTCCTCTACCACTATCATTTTCAATCCTTTCTTTTCCAACTCCACATGAATTAGATCCAATTGCTGCTCTAGATCTTTCACTTTGTCCATTAATGTTTTGTTCTTATATTGCAAGTGTAGGTTTATATTTTTGATATGTTTTATCTCTTCCCTTAGTGGTTGAGTCCACTTTATCAACTTTTCTGTATTGTCCAAGGTCTTTGAGACACTTGTGACTTGATCTTCCTAGATTTTCCTCATTTTTTCAAACCGAACCTTCTTAGCTTTATGCTTCTTTGCTTCTTGCTTCAAGACTGATATCTCCTCACCTGCTACCTTCAACTTCTCTTTAAGGGTTTCAATTTCTGAATTTTCACTAATTTCCTCTTTACCCTTTCTTTGTTTGATGATAACCAACTCTTATTTTGTAGGCGAAGAGAGATTTATAATACTTGGTGACTGAGCAGTTTCACTAACCTTCTCAATCTCTTTGTTGCTTTCCATGACCTTTCTTGCATGACTGGCCATTGGATTTCTAGGTTGAAACATGAAATGAGCATCATCACCTACAAACTCTATTTCTTTAGCTGTCCTACCTTTATTTAGCTTTCTTCCTCCATCTTCAACATCTTTAGCTTGGACAATAGGAGTTTCTTCAATGTCAATTGCATGCAAGATGTCTTCTAAGTTTCCTTTAGCCATTGTTTTCTCCTAGTAACTCTCTTGTTGCTTTGTTTTCTAACTGTTGTCTTATGTTTTATAGGTGTTGTTTTAGGTGTATGAATCTTCTGCAAAGGCTCTACCTCCATGCTCACTGGTTCTGGAGGAGATGATCTATTCCCTTCTTCAACTTCCTCTGCTACAGTTGGTGATGAAATATTTCTAGGTTTGGAGGCTCTCTTAGGAGTGACAACATCAATTTCAAAACCACTCATGAACAGAAAGGAAGTCCAATCTCTGTCTAGTCTCTTCAACTCCTCCACCAACAACTTAATCAAACCATGATGAAAGAGAGAAGTTTCATTGTCCTCTATTTTAATTTGCACCTTATCTGACATTTCACCTAGACTTTTGTATAAATAAAAGGGAAATTCAAGTGACCTATTACCCAAAAAATGAAAAAGAAGCCTAAGGTGGTAGGATTAGACCATGTGAAACCTTCCTTCACAGGTAAAATACTTTTGAATGATCATCAACAGCTTTGAATATTTTTCCTTCATGAATCTCCTCGGGATATCATTTTTCAGATCATTTTCACTATGCTCTGGTTTAATGAACTCTTTGCAATCATGTATTGTGAAATTGATGCCTTTAAACCACTATTCTCCTCCTCTAGGGATTCTTGTTACTGTTGAAATGTTGTCTGGTGTCACTATAAGGTTCATCATTCCCACTTTTGAAGTTTCTCCAAAGAAACTGTTAGCAAAATCCTTGGAAACTTGTAGATGACAACCCTACAACCTTTGATAGAATTGTAAGAAACTTGTTCTTCTTAAAATATCCATGGAAATTGGGTCTTCATTGAGAAAATTCATGTCCATGGGCTCATACCTGTGGCAGTGACCACCTTTGTTTGTTTTCTTCCTTGCAGCCATGGGTGGCTTTATATCTTCTCAACCTCACTTGCTTGATGACACCTACAACCTTTAAATCTACCAGCAACCTACTTGGCTCGATTAAGTAACTCTCTAGAAATCCAATTACATGCAAAGATAAAGTGGAGTATGACAAAAAGACTAATTGGGTAAGTTTTTATGGTTTAAGTGACAGCTCATGCATTAATCATGACACATGCATGCTAAAAACGGTAATGATGACCTCAGACATGGCTTTGTACATTTGAATTAACCATAACATACTCAAATGACCTCCACCCTAACTCCTCCAATCATGAATTGAAATTTCATATCGAATTTGAAAAAATAGGTAAGAAAACAGGTTTCCGTAGCGTATTTAGTTTATTCTCTGACAGTTTCCCTATGAAACCTTTAGGCAGTTTCGTAGCGAAAAATGTTGTTTTGCCGTACAAAACACTACGAAAAGATGAAAAAATGGCTTAAGCGCCCTTTTTGAATTTAAATGCCTAGGGAATGAAAACTGACCCCATATGATGACCGATGGGACATGACATGACCTAAATGGAGGTGGCCTTGAACTTTAGGATAGGTTAAACATGTAAAAAAATGAAATTTTCCTATACCAAATTGAAAGGCTTAAGGAGACCTTATCTGTTTGATGAGTGAACTGTATGACCATGTCAAGTAATGTTTCATAATTTTGTGAGTGATAACATTGGCTCCACTTGGGATGGTGTGCCCCTATGGTACACCAAAGAACCTATAGTTCCAGTGCCATCCATTTTTTTAAAAATAAGAACTCTGAAATTTTCCAAGCCTTTTTCAAACTCTAATGGCCTTCACCTTGGGCCCAAGTTTGATGATCATCTTGTCTTTATTAGAAAAAAATCATAATAAAATGGAATATATACAATGGAGTGAAAAATCAGTAGAACTTAAGAGGAACAGTGCTTTAGAAACTTGCCATTGACAGGCCCTTCAGCACAAGGTTTTCCATCCATCTCCTGCAGTAGATAAGTGTTGTTGCTATGGAATGTAGCTACTATGAATGGACCTTTCCAAATATTCTCAAACTTACCATGTTTCCCCTTTTCTTCAATTTTGGCTTCCCACTTCAATACCACATCTTGAATGTGAAAATTTTCCTCCTTAACCTTCCTGTCAAATGTCTTATTTTTTTTTTTTTGAGACTGTTGATTACTGTTATATACTTCCTCCCTTTTTCTTGTAGAGCTATCAACTGGTTTATTCTTCTCTGAATAGAATTTTTCTCCTCCTCTAATCCTTGTAGCAATTTCATAACAGGAACTCCAAAGGATGTAGGAAAAATGGCTTCAGGTCCATACACCAACTCAAAAGGTGAATTACCAATTGACCTTTTTGTACATACTCTATCAGCCAACAGATCATACTTGAGCTTCAAATGCCATGATCTTTTTTTTTCCTATAGCACCTTCTTAATAATTCTCACAATGCTTTTGTTAGAAGATTCAACAAGACCATTACCCCATGGGTAGTAAGCATTAGAGTGTCCAAGTGTAATGTGATATTGATGGCCAAAAATGATCAACCTCTTAGATTTGAAAGCCCGTGCATTGTCAATGATGATCTTCATAGGACAGCCAAACCTGGACAATATGTTATTCTCTAAGAATTGAATGATGATTGAATCATTTGCTTTCCTTGTTGGGATTGCTTCAATCCACTTGGTTAAATAATCAGTTGCTATCAGGATCAAGCGATGCTACCCTGAAGATGATGAATGTATTTCATCAATAAAATCTAGCCCCCACTATTGGAATGTCGCCTCAACATAAATTGGCATCAAGGGTAAAGGAACAAGCTTTTTCTTACCATAAAAAATCTAACATTCATGGAAGACAACTATCTTCGGGTAAACATCTCTAAACATGGTAGGCCAGTAGTACCCTGCTCTAAGAATTTTTTTGGTTGTGGAATTCCAATAGTGATGACCTCCACAATCTCCTTTATGAAATTCTTCAATCACTTTTTCAGCTTCCTCTACCAGCAAACAATTCAAAAGAATGCCACCAGTATCTTTCCAGTACAAATTTTTATCTATAATGTAGTACCTCAGATATTTCAGCTTCACAAACCTTGCTTTAGATTTAGTCAATTCAGCAGGAGCTCTATGATGATGTAAGACAAAGACAATGTCTTTGTACCAGTCAGATAGAATGTACTTCTCTTCAATAGGAATCAACTCTTCATCTTCATCTGATAATTCTGAAATTTCTACAATAAGACTCATATCAAGACAGTCAAAATTGGACTGTGCCATCAGCTTTGCTAGCCCCTGACCTTTCACCAATTTTGTAGGTCTGATTTCTATATCATATTCCAACAAATTAGCTATCCAATTCTCTCTCTTACCATTAGGATTATCTTGAGTCAGGATGTCCTTCAATACAACATTAGGCACAAATGCTATGACATGAGAATGAAAAATATAAATTCTAAATTCTTTGATGGATTTGACCAAAGCATATGCCTATTTTTCTAATATATTGTACTCCAGCTATGAGTTAGCAAGGGTTTTGCTAAAGAATGAAATGGGATGCTCTATACCTTGCTATCCTTTCTGCAGCAAAACTCCAGTAATTGTGTTTTCTGATGCAAATGTAAAAACCAGAAATTCTTTTGAAAAATATGGCTAATCCATTGTTCAAGATCCCGAGCTTCAAAGTTCAGAGTGACTTCACTGGGAAGAATCCAGATTTTAGAACATTCATGGTGATCCAAGATGATAGGGTATGTGGAAAACTCTTTATATGATGAAATGTTACAAAGTGTAAGGGATGAGTTAGAAGAATTTCAGATATATGAAAATTTCTCCACAATAGTATTTTGTTGTTTGAAATCCAGTTGACTCACACCTGAAAATAAAATTTGTTTTCTTGGTTTAGCCACGGAAATATTAGAGAATGAAATTGAACTATTGGATGTTAAAATTGGATCATATGATTTCCAAGATCCTAAACAGTTCTTGGAAGGTCTTCCTCCTCCAAAAAAGGAAGAATTTTTTATACCATTTGACTTGCAAATAGAGGAAGAATATGGTTATGAGCTTGATATTGTAGAGTTGGAATCAAGTTTCAGCCTTAGTGAAGAAAATGAAAAGGATATCCATGATCAATTTGTCATTGAGAGCTTAAAATGGATATCAATAAATTGTGTCTTTTATGATCCCATAGTTGATTACATGGAAGAGTTCTACACTCCAAATTTTCAATTATTTTTTCACTATGAAAAATAGATCCATCTTCTCTTACCCTTATCATTTCATAATACGGTTTTCTTTTGGTTCAAGTGAAGTCAAGGGGTTCAAGTATCAGATCATCCCATTGACTGGCTATATTGGAGGTTTCATGTTGCTTGAATCAAATATGAATATTGCAGCTGTTAGGGTAAGTAGGAGCGTGTGTGAATAAGATAAAGTAGACTGAGTTTCTTTTCAGTATGTATAGATTTTTTTTTTCAACAGTAATCATCAAGATTGAGCCCGAGGAGAAGGCCATAAGAGCTTGGCGAAGTCTTCATCAATTTCAGAAAATTTTCAATTTTTCAAGAGAGAGGCACTAGAGCTACAAGTTATTTGTTATACCATAGGGGCACTCCATCCCAAGTGGAGCCACTATTATCACACTCAAAATTTTCAAATTTTTTTTTGATAAGGTCACCATAAATTTCATGCTATGTCATGTTAGGTCAAGTCTTTGATGAAGAATTTACCAAATCATTTTTATCCTCTGTCAAAAAAACCACCATGAGTCATGTCATGTCAGTCAACTACACTCCATGTCTTTGTGTTTTCACACCCATGCCTTCAAATTACAAAATTGAGCCCTTAGTCAGTTTTACACAGTTTCGTAGTGAATTTAGTGAAAAATAGGCAGATTTCACTACGAAACTACCTAATAATTTTGTAGCGAATATGAGGATTTCTTTTTCTTTTTTTACTTTTGAGCAGTCAACTTCAAAGGCGGTTTATGGGCAAAAAAAAAGTATTTTAAGAAACTGAGAGAGGTTATTTTCAAGAACATATCAGATAACATTAAATTCTTTCACTTTTCTCAAAGGTACAACAAATTAGGAGATTCAAAGATGTCTTTCGGCTCTATTTTCAAAATGCAGAATTTTCTTGTTTTATACATGTTTTTAGAATACAGATTCTAGACAACTAGAGATAGTTTTCAAAACAAAAAGAGACGATTTTCTTCAAGACATAATGACTTACAAAATCCTCCTTCAGTTTTGCCACATCTATCAACGATAGGGAGATAAAGGCTCATTTCTGAACCCTATGTTTTCAAAACAAACAGAGTCATTTTAGTGATGAATAAAATTGCTAAAGGTGAAAATGATGTTTTTTGAAGAGGGTAAGAGGCAATTTTGCATGATCATATTTCATTACATCAATTTTCAGACCTATATATTAAATTTGGAAGAAAAATGAATATTTTGGAATTTTCTCCATTATCAGGTAGTTTCGTAGCGTGCTCTAGGCTTGAAGGCCAAAAAACGCTACAAAATTTCTGAAGATGCCTTTTTGCCTATAAAAACTTTTTTTTTGAAGATCCAAGGATGGATATCGATGGTATTTACTCATTTTGACCTGGAAATTTTTTTTTGACTAGCAGAGGTGGTAGAAGGAAAAGACAAAGGACAAAAACAACCTTGCTACTAAACTGCGCTACAAAATTTTTTGTACATGACTTTTTTAGCAGTCAACTTCAAGTTTATTTTCATACCAAATGAAAACGTATTTTGGAAATATGAAAGAGGTATTTCTTTGGAAAAGGTCCATCTAAAAAAACCTCTCTCAATTTCTGCAAAGCCATCAGGTTTTGGAAATTATACACTCATCTTTAAAGCCTATTTTTCAGAATTTTCACTAACCAGATTTGTGAAAAAATTGTAAAAATTCGACTTGGAGGAGGTCCAACTCAGCATCCATATGGCATAATGACACATCATCACTCTAGTACACTCAAAAAATTGTTTGGTTGCAGTTGATAAGGGTTATTAAATTTATTTTTTGAACTATTAATGAAAGAAGAGTCATTTTTGTATTCAAACTCTGCAAAATAGAAATATTCCTAGGAAGTCTCCAAGTGATAGAATCATGTTTGAAATAGGTCTCTGAGGTGGGAATTTGAGGTGATTAAGGTGTCATATCATTTGTATGAGTCCTCACTCTATAAAAGAGATATTTTTAGAGTTAGAAGGGGTTGGGAGATATTATGAAGACACTACTCTTGTAATCTTGGTCTATCAGTAAGATACAGTTACAACAGCCTATTTCAGACCTAAGATTCTTCTATGTGTTCTTATGTATGTTTATTATATCATTATTTTACTTTCTCTCCAGTTTTATAGTTGTATAATCACTTGGAATTCATGATTACATGCTCCAACTTCCTTTATAAATCTAGTCTTCTGTTTTGTCATGTTTTATCATTTTTGCTTATGTATAATCACTTGGAATTCATGGTGACATGCTCAAACTTCCTAGATGCATATAGCTTGATTTTCTATCCTTCATGTGTGATTTTATATGAATACAATTGCCTCAACTTCCATGAGATAGATTGACTTGTGACTTAGTTTTCATATTGACTCCATAAGCCCAATGGTAGCAAACCTTATACATCTTTCACCTACACAAAAGCACATTCAATCCAACTTAGAGTTAGTCATATGCTTTCAATTTGTTCATTGAATATCCTCTATCAATCTGAGAGAGCCCTCTCATACTAGAAAGGCTAATTTCCAGTTACAAGTGGTTTGAAATAGTTACTCCAAGTTGACCTTTGAAGCAGCCCAACAGGACTTAATTTGGTGATAACAACACCAACGACAATAGTTTGTATCCTCCATATTACTCAAAACCAGTGCAGTTTGTCAGCACAAGCTTTCTAGACAATTCTCATAATAAGTGTAACCATTGTAAGCGAAATGGCCATATGGAGAATACATGTTTTGACCTCCATCCTTGTCACCATTGTGGAAAGAAAAATCATTCATCAGAAAGATGTAGCAAGTGAAATAAACCACCCAGAGTGAAGATCAATTAGGCATGGATTGATCCTTGGAATTGGTCATATACAGTCAACCAATTGTCTATGTGTTATCGATGGATTCAGTCTCACATGAAGACAAATTTTACAGTAAAATGAAGATGGTGAAACTCTCCTACACTTGACGGGCCGGGGGAAGGGGTCCGAAATGAAATGACGATGATTGTCTCTCCTTTCAGCTGAAAAAGGGGGGAAAATGATATTGAAATTGAAGGTGGTTGTCAGACTGAAAGTCTCGAAAACATCAACAAAAGCATCCAATGGTAATCTTCATCATCTAGTGGCCAGTCAACAACAAAAGAAACTGTGAGCAATTTTTGACATCGCTAGTGAGAATTATCAACATCAAAGAAGCAGTTTTGACGTTAGAAAACTTTCTTGTGGGTGTTCTCAATATTTTTTCAGTGGACAAGCAAATTCACGAGTGGGCCTCATAAATTTTTTGTCAGTGGACAAAGGATGTTGATTGCAAGAAAATGACAGTTGGATCCTTTGGCAACTTGGCACGCGATGGAGTTTTCAAGAAAAAATCATAGATGAATCAGACTTGTGGCTTACTCATGTTCTCTTCAGATTGAAGTTTTTTTCAACATCCAACTTTGGTGGTTTTTTTAGGTAGTGATTTTGAGGATCAAAATTTTCAGCATGAGAACTTGGAAGATGGTTCATGGTTCTTAATTTGGATTTATCATTGAGGGGGGGGAATGATAGCCTCACTCTCATGTGAGAAAAACAATTCAAATTCCAAAAATAATTAAATTAATTAAATCATGAAAACTAATAATTTATTCCTAATTTTCTACATTGATTTTGTTCCTCTCAATTAGGAGTCAGTTTAGGCCTAGTTGGTTAAGAGATTTTTCTTAAACTAGGTAGGCTCCTATATTAGTGCGTTGTTGAGATTTTTCCTCAACTGAAGTTTACAATATAGAAGCACTATCTTGAGACACATTCTCCTCTTGTATTTATAATTTTTTTATATACATTTTTTTAATAAAAGAGCAGCATGCAGTCAGGCTCTCAAGCCTTTTCTACCATGTCTGGTGTATGTATATTTCTGCTATTTATTTTATTACTACTTTATTATTTGTTTAATTCACTTCATGTTAGAGATCCTTCAGGTACCTGAGCCATCAAATTTTGAAATGTTTCTACTATGGATTCTTATGCTTTTTAATGTTGGGGTTCTTTCACCTCATGGTTATTTTGGGCAAGAATTTCTTTTAGGAATTCCAGACAAGACATCGATGGATAGGTAAAGATATTTAATATGATTCCAATGTCCACTCCATGATATCATCTCTTTATTATTTGATTTTATTTTGAATTTTTATTTTTATCGTGTTTTGTTTTCTAAAGATGAAATCGAAAATACTTGGTATCATATCCATTTAAACAACAACCAAATCTTGAAGATGAAATTAGTATTACACAATATTGATTGTAATCCTTATAACTATTTCATGTTAAAATATTTTCATGACTGTTTACTTTCATGTTGTTATTTTAGTACATTTTGTTTATATACTTAACCAAGTTCATACATTAGAAAATCAAATGTTGTTGTCGAATAAGACAAGTATTGAACATCACACCTCAGAATATTTTTTTTCCCAAGCTATCTATAGCTTGATATTTTTAGCATGTAATTATAAGCTGACATGATTGTGCCTAAGATTTCCCTAAAGGTTGAATACTAAGTTACTAAGGTGTTCTTTTTTAGGGTGACATTTTATTTTCTTTATTTATACAAGTCATCTGGCCACATAGTGGCCACTATATCTCAACCGAAGAAAAATTGTTCGAGTTTCTTTCTTGTATGGGGAAAAATGGCATTGACATTGCTGATGTTGAGCTATATGTCATATAATATTTATAGTCTACTTTAGTTTATATTCTAGTGTTCATTGTATTTCATGTCTTACACTTTGCATTATATCTTCTTCTTATTTTTCAAAAAAGGAAATCAATATTGATAGTAAGAAGTAGGAATTGAAGAAATATGAGAGCAATAACACTGGAGTGACAAATAAAAAGAGAGAGAGAGAAGTAGGGAAAATTTTAAGGATGGAAAATTATCTTGAAGTTTAAAAAATTGGCAAACCTCACTAGTCCCTAATATGAAAACTATAAAATATTTATTGATATATTTGTAAAATTATTAAGATTTATAATGATTTTATATATAGTCTCTATATAATTTTGGCGATTTTTTAGGTAAAATGATTTTGTATTTTAAAATTTGGGCAAAAATTGTTTGGAGAAAATGGAAATTATCGAATCATGTTTTTGGAAAAATCATGGAAAATTAGCCCACCTATGAATATTTGCCCCTAAAATTTTCCATGGAGAGAATCGTTAAGTGATACATTTTAGAGCCAATATCCACATAAGACACACACATAGATACTGATGGTCAAGTATTCGAGTTGGCGAATTCACTAAAATTACGCCAGCAACACGATAATAATGTTTTGAAGTGATGAAACGTCACTTCATGTAATTGTATTTAAACCAATATTAAGTTGGAAACCATATTCTTGACCTTTTAAAATTCATATAATATAATTTATATGGTGAAATTGTTATAGTTGCATTTGATATTATTTAGTATTGTAATTAGCATATGGAATTTTGTGTTTTCATATTAGATGAACATACGGAATTGTATGACATTTTTTAAATTACTTGCAAAAGAATACTAATTAATTTATGTTGATTAATAATGAACAGATCAAATCAATATAAAACTATTAAATTAGTAGTTTATATTGATTAATGACGAACATAAATAAAATGAGTATATGACTAAATTAGTCATTTATATGGTTTTTAATGAAAGTAAATTAAATGAATATAAACTAATAAATTAGTCGTTTATATAATGAATATGAAACTACCAAACAAAGATATATGACTACTATTGATGATAAACTTGTGATTACAAATGACAACTAAATTTTTCATATATACGACTATTCGTAGCTAATTTACAATATCTTATAACATGTCCAAAGTTTAGTCAAATTACTTTGGTCATTAATTAGTTTCAAACAATGACTAAAATTTGCATATATATGACTATTAGTAGCTAATTTACAGTATCTTATAACACGACCAACATTTTGGTCATTAATTGGTTTTTTCGAGTGATCATATAGTAATATATTTTGTTTTATATTTGGTCATTAATTGTGACAGTTAATGACTAAATAAAATACTAAATTAATGACCAAATTTATGACTAAATATACTACTAGACAATTGAATTGAAACAACCAATTAATGACTAAGCTAAAAATGGCTAAAATTGATCGCGTTATAGGATACTATAAATTAACTGCTACTAGTCACCGACTCGAAAATGGTTGTTTATATACAAATTTTAGTCATTTTTTTAGTAACTAATTAGCCATTTTGTACTGGTGAACTATTAGACATTTTTTCCTTTTCTGGGCATCTTTTCGAGGCAGTTTTATTTGAAATTTGGTAGCAATTTTTTGAAATCTTAAGTTTTAACTATTCACAGGGGCTTCATTGGGGAACAATACCATATCACGTGAGTTCATAATTGAGGATATATATTGAGGAAAAAATGGCATAACATATTGAGCATATAATAAGGTGTAAAGAGTTTTTATATTGGCAGATATAAAAAATGTAGCTCAAAGTTAATGAAAAAATATAAAGGGGTATAACAAATGTTAATGAAAAAATGGATACCTAAAATATATAATGAAATTAGGGGTTTTTTAAATTGGGAAGGTGTATTGGGTTTGTATTAGTAGGAGGTTAAATAATGTGATTTTTAAAGGTAATTTCCAATATGTAGTCAAATTAAGGGAATTATTTAGTATGTCACGAACACATGTGATATGTCAGAGGTTCATTGAGTGATGCCCCTTTGTAACTGTATAATATGGAATCTGTAAAAAGTGACGTTCATTGAGTGACACTCCCATGTAACTGTATAATATGTAATCTGTAAAAATTGAATGCTCTATGTATTTTTTTAGGTTACTAAATCCATCTATATATTAAAAAATGTGGTCTAAACATCTAAAATTCACAATATAGCCAAAAGCCAAATTTTGAATACACACACACACATACACACACAAAAAAACATCTA